>JAODUG010018207.1:7394-22348 GCA_027564795.1 Aphredoderus sayanus
ACGATATTAAGGACAACAGGAATGTTAATGATAAAACATGCAACTTGTCTGCTCAGTAAGCAGGAATTACTGTCAGACAATTCTGTGTATATTGAACAAGTTTCACCTTCACCTCACCTTATTTCAGTGTGAACAATCTTAACACAACAGAACTGTTAGAAATCTCCTATTAATAACCTCTTTGGACAAATGTATTGCTTCTTATTTTACTCCAGCACATGGTTCTCACCAATAATGAAAGTGATGATTTAGTGAAATCCACTGTTCCAAATGGGTTATATCTTCATCATTCAGTCCTTAAGCAGTGTGACTTGATAACGTATATTCTGCTGAGAATTGCAGTACTCAAGCTAGCCACTCCAAGCATCCCCTTTGGGACTTGGTGGTGTTTGCTTTTGACTAATGCAGTGCGTGTTCCGCTTACATGAAGCTACAGCACAAACGGTTCAAGGTTATATTTGCCTCACGGTTCTCTGAACTCTCCAGACTGCATTTTAAGGGGGTCTGGTGTACTTAGCCACTGTTAAACATATGGTAGCTCATTCCAGTCTTCTGAAGGAGGTGTCAGAAATGTGGCAACGGCTTAATATCATACTATGAATTTACACTTAATTAATAGGAATGAGGAGAGCTTTATGGACCTAGGTTGTGCTGGGTAATGCTAAAGATGATTGCATTAAAAAATGTTTAGTAAGAACTGTAGCACTTAGCTGAGATGATGAAGAGGCATACTCTGTGTCCAACTAGAGTGAGGCTTTATTGGAGGCAGTAAAAGAGGGTGGGAGATTACTGAGTCTTGCTAATGACTTCGTTGTAGAATGGGATACAGAGAGTGGTCTATAGTGAAAGTTCTGTCTAAAGTCTGTAGCATCCTTGTGATTCAACACCAACACATATCTGCTAAATTACCGCAAAGCCTTGATCAGGCAGATGTACCATTACGGGCTTCTGGTCATAAACCTGTGACTGTGGTCCATGCATCTGTGAAATCCATTTGAGCTATGATTCTTTTTAAAGCAGTTACGATTTTACAGCCATCTCATGTCCAGAGCACAAGCCGTATAATTGTGTGCACTCAGCCTTTCAAGACATCATAAACGGTTGTAATTAAAAGTCAATGAAAAACAACAGGAGTCTTTGATTACATTTTTGCATAGTTAGCTTTGGTATGAGGCTCATGATGTGATGTATTGTGAAGCAAAGGTTGATTTACTGAGATGTAACCCATATGTAATGGTTTCTACTCATTGAACAGCAGACAAAAGGTGCTTACTAAGCAGAGGCTTTTGGCATTCTTAGCCATGACAGCCATGTAATTAAACAAATGGGCAATTAAACCTGCTTATAAAGTTAATAATAGGATGATCATATTATGATCATTGCCCTCTATGTTTGGTCAAATTTTCTAAAAACGGAAATTGAAAAGCTTACGACTATTAAATCTTCGAATATCAAACTCGGTCTCTCAGAATATAGAACACTATACATCTTACACATTGTTGTCTTGATAAATGTGGCGATGCTGTATATTTATCATAGTGAATGGACTTGAAAACCTTAATAGTGACAAACTAATGCCCAATGAAAGTCTCACCCTGCACCAATGGGAAAGCTGGTGGAAAATGCAATTATATGCATTTGCCTCCATTATTTCTCACATGATCCCAGTCCACCTCCACTGATAGTTTGGGAGCGATTTGGCTTTCAGATTACAGATTTGCTGTGTCATTTCTCTGAGGGCAACTGGAAGTCATCCATCATCTGTGCTGTGTTGGCTGTTGTGTTGTATGCAGACTGTGACACAGCAGCTTTCGTCAGATCACGTTTCGCACATGTCAGTATCTGTTACAAGCAACCTGCATTTTTGTTTTCAAGATCAGCATTGTCATAGAAACTGAGTAGTTGTATTATGGTTATCTTTTTCATTTCAAAGCATTGCTCTCACTATCAAAAGTGCCGACTGATTTCTGTTTTCAAAACAATAGTTTTTGCAAGTATGTATTCAGTTTTAGCATTTACTTTGAGAGCATGTAGCTGACCTGTCATTTTGTTGACAGAAAATCTATGCCTGCAAATAAATGTGTGTAATTCTGAATAAGAATGCCATCAAACCAAATAAACCAGTTTAAGCTCTGTTTAGTAATGGTCAGTGACGATTGCATTTCTTGATGAGAGATAACAGAGAAAGAAACTCTGGGACATATCAATTTGAACAATACATACAAAAAACTGAGCTTTTAACTGCCTCAAAGAAAAAGAATGGCTTACTGTGTGATCATTAAGAGCACCAGTGTGATTTATAAAATTTTGGGCAGCAGAGAAAACGTTCAATGTGATCTAATGGACAATAAAGTGCAAATAAAATAAGTTTAATGTGGCGCCATCTGTATTCTTGGTAATAAATGTTATACATTAATAAAAAGATCATTGATTAATAGGGAAAGTAGGTCCAAACGTATTATCTCATCAGTTTTAAAGGTATGCCTACAAATATAGTGTTTCTCCTAAGGGAAAACCACTTCTATATGCTTCTGCCCTTCAGCATGCAAATAAGGTATCTGGAGCATAACTCTTTATTGGCAAAGATGAGCTCAGTAGAAGAATAGTTTTACACAAGGCATATTCTTCTGAATAAAGATAAACTCACAGTTTTCTACAGTTGTCTACACACATGCCACAATGACATGTGAATAATGGTCATCAAAGGGACATTTACAGGGTTTTGAGTATACTTCAGAGGTGAACTTGTCAAGGTTATAGTATTTAAACAGTATATTCCAACACATCC
Source organism: Aphredoderus sayanus (assembly GCA_027564795.1). Lineage (NCBI taxonomy): Eukaryota > Metazoa > Chordata > Actinopteri > Percopsiformes > Aphredoderidae > Aphredoderus > Aphredoderus sayanus. Next base: position 10,183 of record JAODUG010018207.1, read on the forward strand.
CTTGGATATATTATTATCAACACTGTATGTCTTAGTGTACTTGAAAGGAATGTAACACTGGTAAGAATAAACAATGTACTTTTGTATTTGAACAGGACTTTTACATTTGGTGAGACCTGTGGCAGGTGTGGGGTTAGACAGCTTGCTCAATTATGCTTACAGGTAGGCTTGGCATGCTGTGAAAACCCATAAACCTTTAGCTGGGTTTGAACTACTAGCCTAACCACTAGCCTATCCTGCCCTCCCTGTCTCAATCTGTCTCAAACAAAGATGTGGGCTGTAGAAAGAACTAGAAGCATATTTAAGTAGAAACATATAATTTTAGGCAAATACAATCCTATATATTCAGTTAAGTACAAAAAAGTATTCCACCAAACAACAAGAGTGAGAGAGTTTAATTTTATTTTGACAAATGAATTATTTGCATTAATTGCATTATGTTGTCTTCTATTGCCATGGTTACTGCTGGCTAGCAACCAGACTATCATGTAGGCTATAAATGCAAAATAGAAATATGGCAGTTGGCTTCATTTATATTGGCAATCATATCTTGATTAGATTAACTTCACATTAGGAATAACTTTTTCCCCCTCTACTGTTTATCGAACATGGGCACTCTATGCAGTGAATAGTCCTACATGTTTTGACATAATGCTTTTAGCAAGATTTAAAACAGGACAGATTTCCATGCTCTCCAATGTGATGATACATTGAGTAGATCAAATGTATTACTAGATATGGGTAAACAATTAAATGGCATGCCTTTGAATGGGCACATTTGGAAAGGTGGTCCAGACCATTATGTATTTTTGAAGTGTGTTATTTTGACTGAGGAGTTTGGATTATCGCAACACAAGGTTTTCTAGAGATGTTTCTTTCATGAACAATATACGTTCAAAAGGAACAAATATTTTCAGTTAAAGTATTTGTTTTTAAATATTGTTTTGGTGGGCATATTTAGGGCCATTTTATTGGTTGGATGGACTGGCCAATTCATTTAAATAATTGACCAAATGATGTTTTAAGTCTCAATGTCAAAGGATGACAATGAGGGAGAAACTCTATTCCAGTTTCACAAAGTTTTCTCACAATCAAGATGTCACTTTATCTTGCAATGTATGTCACTGAACAACTTGCTGAATAAATTTGTCAATTAAAATGACCCAAATCATTAGCTCTTTGTGGCAGAGAGAAGAGGCTAAACCTAACTTTACAGTTTACACAGACATACTGTATGATGTGCACTTCTGGCACAAGGTGTGAGTTTGAAACCGAAGGACAACAGGGGAGTTCAAAGGCACAAAACAATAACACAAATATATAAAGAAATAATTAAAAAATATATAAATACACAGATCAATGCCAATTAAAAAACACACAAAATCATACACAATCAAATGGCGCCGCCTGGTGGCCAAATACGATATTTTTAATGACATTACAAGGGTTAAATGATCTGAAACTGCCATCTTTTCAGTTTGATAGTGGTAAATCAAATATTTTACAAACTTTGGCTAATAATTATAATGTAATGAACGATTTCATTATACAACACTACAAATGATTTAAGATAAATTACTTATATTGTTAACAGTTGATTAATATATATTATATAACAAAAATGCTTAAAAAGTTTGCATGTGGTCATTCAATATATATCAGAAATTCAAGATTATACTTGGCGGGTATCTTGTTTTGTAAAGGTATTGGTAATTTGAGACCAACCATATCCCTTTACCAAATAAAAGCATCGAAATAGGCAATTATACATTTTGATATACACAAGTCATAAACCACATAAACCATGGCTTAATAGTGCAAATGTACCTGTCAAATGCTTTCACAACAGTAAAGATGGCAATTGACAGGCAAGCTGAGGACAGCTCCTCCGAGCAGCAGAGCTATAGTCCCTCGTCGATTCTCGACCATGTCCCCTCTCTGCACAACGTGTTCTACCATATCACTAATGGAGCTTTGGCTGGGCGCCCAGATCGATCGCCAAGCCATAATGGTGAAGAATCCCCAATATCAACAAATCAGGTCGGGACTCATTTCCCTTAACCCCCCCCCCCACCCTCACTCCAAACCTAAAACCCCACCTCACCACACTACTTGACACGGACTAACTGTCACTCTATTATGCATGACGGCACAAGGCCTGCTAATCGCATCCCCTTGGAGGAGCCACTGCAGGTGGGTAAAGTGGACTGGCGGGCGTGGCGGGGACAAACAGATAGCGGTGAATCACGGAGATCAATCAACGCACCGTGGCGCCGAATGCGTCTGAGAGGAAGGCCGTGATGTGACGGATGGCTGATTCAGAATCCATCATGTCCAGTGATGAATCGCTGTCCGGGAGAAGACACATGCCGGGCTCACTCTGTTGGCTCAGGGGTTTTGAGACATTTATCTCTCGCAAATAAGGCTCTGCCAGGAGGAAATGTGCTGCTGCGTCTCATGTATTGACTTTGAGATCGCCTGTGCTACAGTAACTATTGCTTGATTATACAAAACACAAGCTCATGCATGCACCCCCCTGTAGGCTTAACCCTCGTGATATCCTTAAAATATCGTTTTGGCCACCTGATCAGCGCCATCTGATTGTGTATGATTTTGTGTGTTTTTTTAAATTGCATTACTTTGTATATTTATTTATTTATCAATTATTTCTTCATGTATTTGCGTTGTTTTTTCGTGCCTTTTAAGTCATCAGGTTTCAAACACAGTGTACCAGCAGTGCACATCATATGTGTGTGTAAGCGGTATAATTAGGTTTAGCGCCTTCTATCTGCCACAAAGAGCTAGTAATTTGGGTCATTCTGACCCGAAGAACATCACAAGGGTTAAATACACCCCTCAATTGGTTTATACTGCCTCTAGTGTCACAGACCCAGCCATTACTTGTGTTGTGTAAATGTTGGGACAAAGCATAACTTACAAGACCTGCTTTCTTTACAGGAGAGGTATTTTGATTGGCATGCACACATGCCGTCAATATTCAGCTGACCAATAAATATTGATTATTTCAAGGACATAACTCATCGACCAAAGTACTTACATTGGATGAATTCGTTTAGAATCTCAAGTCAGTCTGGCTGTTTGTAGATCATGTTAAAATATGTTAAATAGGTATGCTTACTGCAAATAAATCGAAGAATTAAAAGTGCTCTATATTCTAAACATTAAGAGCAACTACTTTATATGTAGATATAATTAAGTTATTGCATCATGAGCAAGAGAATGGCATCACATTCCTCTCTGCTCTTTCTTTTCATCTGGCTATGAAAGTGGCTGAAGTGCATTTTAGTGCGTTTTTTAGTGCGAAGCATTTTTGCGGTCTGAGATCTTGGCACTTCAGATCATATGGTGCTGTAAAATATAGTGGCAGAAAGTCAAATATAGTAACTTTAAAGCACTGCATTATAGCGCCAATTACGCAGAACTGTGCGTGATAATGCTAAAACAGCCAATGAAAATCTATTTGTGTATTTGTGACTTGGAACTCATTATAATGCGTTTCAAAGGAAAATATTTTGTTTTAAATAATTTCAGCACACAACCGAGTAATTCCACACAACTGTTTGCAACAGTATTATTACAGTACACTATGTATATAATCTTTGTTATGGGACAATTGATTCAGTAAAGCTCCTCTAGTACTTAAAACACAGAAAAACAAATATCTTGAATTTTTGTATTTGACCAACATCTGACAAATAAATTTGAATGGCTATTTGTTTTAAATTTAGTTTTACCTTTTACCTTTTATAGAAGGTAGTGTTTTTGTCTGATGTTACCGTTTATTTTGTTTAGCACATAATGTCTGGCTGTGGCTCAGAAGTCATCAGACAAAAGCCAGTGCACACTTAAGCATACTGGTGGTCAAGAAATAAGGACTGACTAGATGCTGATGCACTTACAGTCAGTGCTTTTGGCAGCAGTAGCCACCAATCTCCTTTTAATCATCTTACTCCAGAGCAACTTCAAGTACAGTATAAAAGCACGCGGCTGCTTATTGTGCAGTGTCAACAGTGGAAATAAAAGAAAAACACTTGTGAAATGAACAGAGTGGCTGGAAGAGGAACCGCACAACATCCCCGATGTTCCTGTGGTCCATTAAATCAGTTTAATGTCAGTTTAATGTTATGGATCTACTGCTCATGCACCCGCGCCACGGTCGCGTTATATGATTAAAGTGTCAAACAGTGCTCTCAGTCTCCAGACTCTTTCCGCGCCACAGCACCTCTTAAAACAACCTCATATTTAAGGCACTGGACCTCCGCGCTGTCCCGTGGCGATTAGGCAGGGAGGAGGTGGAGAGCGAGGTGTTACAGAGGACAAGTAAAAGCATTGCATCTCAGAGAAGAGGCTATAGCCTACTGCTCTGCGGGTCGAGGGATATTATCTATAAATTTGTTTTACAGTGAGCGCTCTGCAAGGCACAGATAGCAGTCGTTCATCTCACTCCACCGTGGGAAAATGACATTGTCATTTTCCGCTAGGGGCCCGCCCGATCTTATTTTTGATAAGCTGTCTCACCGCGGACGACATGAACGGACAGCCTGCAGTCAGACAGACCCCATTTGCATAATGTCGGAGAGTTATACTGCTGCTGACGCTGGTGAAAACTACTAACACTAAAGGTTCAATTCCGCTAAGTGAGCTATAGTGTATAGTTGTAGCAGTTTCTGGGGCAGAGAGCTGTTCGTGTGTGTGTGTGTGTGTGTGTGTGTGTGTGTGTGTGTGTGTGCGTCCGTGCACGCCCGCGCGGGCGCGTGCCAAACATATACGTTAGATACTGTATAGCATAGGGAGGTATTCTGTTAGGGGAAATGTGATGTCAAAGCTAAAAGTGGACTATGTTGAATCAGGTCAAAATGTCAACCTGGTAGATCTCCCAAGGCCTTGGTCTTCAGGTTTGAGTGATTTTTCAATTACACGGCTGGTAGGCTATAGTTCAGTATCAAACGCAGGGGATTATATGCATTATGTTAGGCCTATATGTAATGCTAATGCCCATATATCAGGTGTAGCTGATGTGTGCTGTCAATGTGAACATGTCACAGGCTACATATAGAAAATGATTAAGTACTAAGTATTGCAGTTGATTAAATATGGCATGTACCTTTAAAATGTCCTAAGATTAATAATACCACGCGTCAGTTCGCATCAGTTTTGACCTCCAGTCCACTGGAGAAGAAACGCTGATCTTGTCGTTCATCTTCCACAGACATTTAGTGACAGTGATCCAGCGTTTTGCCCTTGTAGTGTCCACAGCATAATGTCTTCATCTTCTCTTCCGTCTCCAATCCATTTTACAGTCTCGGTAGCTGCGCTTTCTAAATGGGCCCTTACGGTATCAGCAAGACCCAGTGAGCTCGCAGATGACATCTGATCCTCTCGCTGTGTCATCACCGGAGTAGAGGAATAGGACCAACACAGGGGTTTCAACTCGTGCTCCTTCACCACACTACACTACATTGAATAAAACAACCTTAAAGCCATGTTCAAATCCTTTCAGAAGTTATCATTCATGTATAGTGATGGCTACTCCAACAATCCCACCCACATTAACTTTTGTATTTTCTATCAGATTTTATGAATGTTGAGTCTGTCGTGCAACCGGGTTGTGTTTATGGATATCTATATCTACAATAGGCCTATAGCTGATATACTGTATATATACTTTATATGTATCTGTCAAACATAGGGAGCAGGTCACTGGGAGTGGCAAAGCCTCCAGCCTTGCATAGCATGAAATGGTTTAAAAATCTGTTGGGGAATTACTACCCCCTGCTGGTGGAGAACCAAAAATGCTTAATGGCAGTTTAAAGGTACACTATTTTATTACAGCACTCCCCAGACCCTATGTTTTATTGTTCTCATGATACACAACTGTCCATTAAAGGTATATTAACCGTCGTGATGTCCTCTGGGTCAAAATTACCCAAATCACTAGCTCTTTGTGGCAGATAGAAGGCGCTGAACCTAATTCTACAGTTTACACATACATATGATGTGCACTGCTGGCACAACAAGATGTGTGTTTGAAGCCCGAGGATAACAGGAGGGTTAAAAGGCACACAAACTACAGAAATACATAAATAAATAATTAATAAAGAAAGAAATAAATACACACACTAAAAACATACACAATCATATGGCGCCCTCAGGTGGCATAATTCCATAAAATTAAGGACATCACGAGGGTTAAGTAATTCTGGAGAATGCTCGTTGATATTTTAATTTGATCAAACAAACAAAAACACCTCTTTCTTCAATGCCATGGGCTGCTCCCTCCGATGCTCAGTCCCACACATTGGAAATGATTTGCGAAGGCTAGGATATTGTTGTCTGCAGTTTGCACCACTTTGTCTGCGTTCCTACAGAGCCATGGCTGTGTAGAAGTACCAGATAATTGTTTTAGCACGCACATAGAATGGTAAGCCAGCGGACCGCGAGGAGATATTTGGTGAATTTGACAATAAAGTGTACTAACCTAAACCCCTGTTGTCCTATGGGTCAAAATGACCCAGTGCAACCACAACACGGACATATGAGATTCCGCGGTTGGCTCCCTTGGCTGGTAGTCTGCTGAAGTGCCTCAGGACAGCCAGAGGGTTAAAATCGTGTACTACACATTTAATGTGGATGCTATAGTCGGGAGGGTAGAAAAGGGTGTGAAGCCATATGGGAGATGTAGGAAAAGTAAAAGAGAGGCGTGTGAGCCACTCAGGTGTGGGAGGGGCATACGCTTTCACCAGTTTAAAACATTTCACCTACAAGGGTAATTCTATATACAAACGGATGTGTGTGTGTGTGTACCAGGCATGTCATTTGCCAACATTCCAGACAAAACCAAGAGTGTTTCTGGAACACTGTCTGGAATGTTTTGGCATATTTGTGGCTTGCATTCCTCTCTACCCCTCATCTCAAAGCTGCTTGTGTGCACCATTTTGTGTCAAATCATAAACAGTGTGCTTAGCAGTACATTTGTGGTTCTGGGGGGCAATAATGCAACTGAGGAGTGTACTGTACCTAACACTATGGGCCCATAGCATGCAGGCCAGTGGTAGATGTATTCTACCCCTAGTCTTTCTGCAGATGTCCCTCCTGCCCATGCAGACTTCATTCTGCTGTACGGCTTCATCAGGGATATCAGTTGTTAACATATGGGTGATGGGTGTTTGATTTAAGTAGGGGAATACTGCTTGCATTCTCCCTCTTCTCCAGAGTGTGGCAGGCTGCTGAGCCCATTACCGCTGAGTTATGTCCCTAGTGGTCACTGCCAAATTCCACCACAACCTTAAACAGTCAGCTGATGAGATTGAGCTGCATTTCACAGCAGTTCATCGTAGAGAAATAGGCCCCTAGAGTACCTTTCAGTGGATAATGTAGACACCATTTCAGTGGAACAACTCATTGCACTACACTTTTTTAACTTTGTACTTAAGTAAAATGAATGCAAATAGCTTGATTTTAAATGCATAGGTTCAATATTTTCTAGTAAAAGAAGGCAACTCATTATAGCCAAGGACCAGCTGGAAAAAAGGAGTTATCAGTTAGTCAAGATGTAAGCTAGAGCCATAAACCATATAGAATGATTTTCACATACTTTATAGTATACTATAGCATAGATGTATATGCTGGATCAATACTGTAGTTCCCACTACACAAAATGAACAAACCATTGCCTCCATCTACTGGTTCAAATTATGAACTGTATTGTTCAATAAAGGGGCATACAGTACAGTAGTCCTGTTAAAAGATCAGATAAAATAAACCAATTTGCCAACATTTTAATATACTTTTCATTCCACACTTTAAATTGCATTGGACAGGATTTGTTTTTATATCATCACCATTATTGCAAATGCAGTATCATAAATATATGGAATTTAATATATATCATTCATACATACAACATTCATTTTTAACGTCCATTAAGGGTAGAATAAATGTGCAACCAACTAATTTTTATAAACAATCTGTAAAATTCGTCATGTAAAGGATTTCATACACAACTTGTTATACAGTACAAAAAAGGCTGGCATAAGGTGAACTGCTTTGATCATGACAAAATGACAACCCCTGATTGCATATTTTTATGAAACAATTTAGACGAGACATTTAATTGAGTCCACATAATGATATAATCAATTAAATAACGGATAAAAAAAAGCGCAAAACTGGCAAAAGCAGTAGCATAAGTGCATTTACAAACACATTCATATATATTTCTATTTATATAGAGATTTGTTTTTAAAACTCTTAAAAATGTGGAGTGTGATTCCCTGGCAGGTAATGCTACAGTCCTGTCACAACATGTTAGGAGTGTGGCAAATAAAGAGGAAGACTTAAAATAGATTTCAGCGGAAAGAAAAACCAGATAATATTGTATTGCTCATTCCTCCACCCCCCAAAATCCCATCCTCTGAGTTGATCTGCCTGTGCTCTCTTATTGTCTCATCCATTTTCTCTCCCACTGATCTGGTCTCTCATTGCCAGTCTTTGTCTTTTTCGTCTTCTCCCTCCGAAGACTCCTGGCTACTGACCTCCGCCTGAACCCGGGCGTCCCGGGAGTCCCTGGCTGCCACCCTCCGAGCCTGGGCCTCAGCTGCCTCGGCCCGCTCTGCCTCCTCTTTCAGGCGCAGAGCTGCTGCCTTCTTCTCCTGTTCTGCATGACTCTTCATGTGGGCACTGCGGCTCTTCACCTTGTAGAACACCCTGGGGGAGGGAGGGCAGGGGAGCATTGTTTAGAGGTGGTTGTTACTGACTACAAACGTACACTGTAAATGACATCTTGTAGCCGTATCGTTGAGACCTGTATTTTACGACGTGCCAGGACAGATAGCCAGAATAAAAAGAGGCGGTATTTTTTAAATAAAAAGGTACACTGTTGTGTGCAGAATTGACCCTGTGGTTGAAAGCATAAAAACAAAACGGTTTTGGTTTCAAATCTGATGGCACGTCCCTCAACTCCTACAGCTCCTACTGTTTCAACGTGGCAGCAATGAGGAAATGCAATTTTGGGATTCTATGAGTACTGTAATGAAGTAGTGTAACTATAACTTTACATAGAAACATCACAATACATTAATAATAATAATAATAATAATAATAATAATAATAATAATAATAATAATAATAATAATAATAATAATATATTGCCATAAATACATTAATTGTAATTTTACTGTCAAAACGGTCATGTCTTGACTTGAAAAAACACAACAACAAAAAACCACCAAAACAAACAAACAGCATATACATACCTACTACACTTCTTGCAGGGAAATATTCCCTCTGGTTCCTGTGAGGGCTTTGAGGGGGCCTTGGCCTTCTTTGCTGCAGCCTCACTACGAGGCTTGCGAGGGGCTGGGAGAGCAGTAGGCTCCGGATGGATCTCTTTCTTTACCTCATCTTTCTCCTGGACAACCAGTACTGTTGTTGCCTGGAGCATTGAACAAATCATTGTGTAGGTTTGGAATGCTACACTATGCACAGCACATGCCAAATCATTCACAAAAACAAACAGATATTGAGATGACTTGGTTTCTGCATGATGGCACGTACTACAAAAATAATTATAGATAATGATAGATAAATTACATGTAAAGCCCTAACACTAATTAACATCTGTGAGATGTGTAACTATAAGTAGCTAAACTAAAGCAAAACTTTTGTAAAGCATACTTGCATGTAAATATTTTTTGAGGTTGTAAAATGTTACCTTAACTTGTAAGTTCTGTAATCTTCAGCAGACATTATTAGCAAAAGCAAAATTGAAAAGCATAAAAGCAAAAAATGGAACTATTTACATAGTCATGAGACTGTAGTGATTGGGTGATCGCCAGGTGGTTATCTTGGCTCTGGTCAGTTGGTTCTTTTTTGACATCCCCGTCCATCTGCTCTGTCTGCTTTGATTGATGGGATCCCTGTATGTTTTATATATATAGTACAAACTGTATTAGCAACACATAATCATCCATTCCTTCAAGATTACACACACACACACACAGAGTATATATTGAACACAGAATGCTTAGTAACAATACAGTATCTGTAAGATACCACAGTGTTAAAAAGTGACCTGAGGCACACAAAAAACAGTAACTTTACCTTCATGTCCACTACTGCCTCAGTGCCCTTCTCCAAAGGTGATTCCAGTGGGCCAAAGGTGAGAACTCCACTACGGCCAATCTTCACCTGTTTCTTATAGGTATAGTAAAATTCCACACACTGGGCCACAGTCTTGGTCTGCACCTAGAATTTGATATGTGGAGGTGGTTATGCAGAACTGCAGATCAATTCATTTTGATGCAGTTTCACACCATTAGTGAGCACACTAGTACACGCAAGTTGCTTTGGATAAAAGCGTCAAATGCTGTAAATGTAAAACGTGCTGCAGGGAACAGTAAGTTGAAGGGACGTACCAATTTCTGCACCATGAAGAAGTCCTTCCTGTAGGCAGAGATACCTTTGTTGAAGTAGCGCTTCTCTGTTGCTGTCCAACTGTCTGACCCTGACAGTAAAAGCAGAAATGTATATATATTTTTAATGTTTTTGGAGTTATGAAACAGTAACATGTAACAGTTACAAAATAATTTAGTGAAGACATATGCCAAGGTAAAATTTAATTTATTTTTTATTTATTAAGTTCTACAATCAATACCGGAGTAGTGATAATCTGCCAAGTGATGGCCTTTGGGGAAGATTGGAGCCTCGAGCATCAAACGTTTCAGCGTGTCCTGTAAATGAACAAAATACATCCCATTAAGCATGTTACTTCCCGTAACTAATTATCAAGCTGCAGGTAAGGAGTCCAGCAATTCAAACAGGTCAGGCAGGCCTTAGTGGAGACTAAACCAATCTTGTCAGGTTATTATTTACCATGTACTACAACCAAAAGGTAAATAAACTGGTGTAATTTTAAGCATTGGTAAAATAATAGTTGGCTTAATGGCCAGTAAAGCTGCACAGAATAACGGCATATTGTCACAAAAAACATGTTATCAGATGCAGACCTAACAGTATATGAGGATTTTTTGTTTCTTTTCGACTAATTTTATCAATACGCTTTGGCATAGCAATTGAAGTGTGGTAAATTTGTGGTTACTGAAAAGCGTGAAGCAACTCCCTGAGCACGACACCTAACCGTAACTGCTCCTGGTGGTTGGATGGCACCTTTCGAAGGCTGACACCACCGTCAGTGTGTGAATGTCTGTGTGTGTGTCTGTGTGTGTGTGTGTGTGTGTGTGTGTGTGTGAATGTGTGGCAATCCTGTACACAGCACTGAGTGGCCTGAAGGTTAGAAAACCATTTCCTATACTCACAAGGATGTTGCCTCCACATTCATGGAAACAGTGTAATATCAGCTCCTGGTTGGTGCCTCCACCACGGAACACACTGGAGCAAGCCAAGTTCATCAAGTCCTCCACTGAGTAGAAAAGGGTGAAGGAAAGGAGCAGGCCGCAGATGAACACCAGAAAAATACTCAGTGGGATCAGTAGTGACACAAGGTTTGTTGTCTTGGTAACTCTAGCTAAAATAAGAGAAACCATAGGTTATAATGAAATGTGAGGCACTGACTGCTGTCCTGGGCTTGGTTTTTGGGGTTCGGTATATTCGGGGGGAGCCACACCAGGTCAGCATCGTGCTGGTCAAAGTCGCAGGCAGGGTGCTCTCGCAGATCGGGGATGTCTGCCTGATACTGCTGCCCAATGTTAATTCGCCTGGCCAGGGGCAAAACACAGGAAGCTTTAGATCACCATGATAACAAACGAACACACACACACGCACACACACACACACACACACACACCTTTTAGTATAGTCTTTTGATATTAACAATCAATCATCATATCAATCATTGGGTGTGGATAGATGCAAGTAATACAACTTTTACAACCAGGTCTGTGTAGGGCAATGGCAGCAGGAGACGACAGAATACTTACGGTTCGGAGCTGACAGGCGCTCCATCAACGATCACCGGCAGGACTGGAGGTGTGACGTCTGCACTGGCTGAAGAATAAAGAAAGACGCAGCCCTTTAAGACTTTATCAAAGGGAGACCCAAGTCTTAACAAGTCAATTAAAGCTACTAGAATATTTAGCGGATTCTTTACATCCAAAACCGAATAGCGAGGAAGTATTACAGGTGTTTA
>JAODUG010018217.1:0-22338 GCA_027564795.1 Aphredoderus sayanus
GGTGCTCTGACTCCACATATGGAGAGAGCTGGTGAGCTGGGGGAAGGGAGAGGGGAGAGTCAGTAGGCCAGGGAAACGGATGTCTCCCAGAGGATTAGGCTGTGCTGTCGGCTCTTAGGAGGAGGTGAGGGTTGAGAGGAGACAGGCCCAATGAGAGGAGATAAGTGCGTGGTCTTGCTGTCTCACACATTAGCGTAGTATTCACTCTTTCCACGCAATGACCCACCTAGGCAGTCCCCAAATGATCTACATCCTCACACACGTAGATGTACACCTAACACATACATTTTCTTGTTTTTCTCACTGTGTTTTTACATGCATAGACAACTCCTCCATCTCATGTCCTGTGAGCATGTGAATGGCCACTAGGGGTGCTGTTACTCCACTGAAGTAACCATGCTGGCACTGTATATCTGTGAGGAGTGGGGATGTGAGAGAGTGCACGAGTCTTTGTTTTTTTGTCAGTAAGCTGTGCGTCTGTTATTGTGCTCCAGTTTGGTTTTGCTCCTGTGCATACAATATTTTACTACCCACTGTTAATAGTAATTGTCTATTGATAGCCATTCAGCAATGGATTTGTGGTGTAGTTATATATTGGACAGCATTACTGTGTATAAGCACATAATGGGAATCAACAGCCGATGACTAGAAACAATTGACTGGACCCAATGAGTTGTTTTTCCACAATTAAAATATAAGCGTTACAGTATAGTAGTCTCTAGGGCAGTGGAGGGTACAGTCTGAAATCAAATGTGGTCTGTTAATAATCTTTAACAGAAGGCTAAACATAGTACATATTTCTTGTGGTGAGAGAAAGCTGCTTAAATGATGGGCTTATTAAAAACATTGCTTGTAGCCACAGAGCACAGTACATGACATTGTATTGTACTGTAGTGTACGGTAATGTTTTGGAGTTTATCTGCCCGGGGACATACTGTGTCTCGTTTTAGACAGCAGTTCACTGGGACAGCTTTAAACCCGCCTCAGAGAGCAGGTCACCAGTTGGCTACATCCTCACAAATAGGTTTCTGTGTCTCTGTGGCACTTGTGTCTGAGGTTTAAGCTAGTCATGTGATTAGCGTGAGCGCAGAGTGGAATTGCCGGATGTACTTCCCTTGGGACAGAGAGGAGAAACCCAGCCAGTTCCTGGGTGTGGCCATTGAGTGGCGTGTGTGAGCTGTGCTGCACAAAGCATGGCTGTGTGTGTGAGGGTGTGTGCGCATGTGTGGCTTTCTCTGACGTGACAGCCGGAAACAAGGGCCATCTGCCGCAGGGCTTACTGCAGGATTAGATTATATATAGTGTGTGTGTGTGTGTGTGTGTGAACTATTTTGTGTTTGGGGGATGGGGGGTGAAGACATAAACCTTTAACCCCATTTCCTTCCTACCTCTTTTCCAGACCCGCTCTCCATCCTCTCCATGTTTCAGGTTCAAAGTGGAAATGATTAAAGCCATCTGCCTGAGCTCTGTGCCACTGAATGCCCCCATGCAAATGCCATCACCACAACACACACACACACACTCTTACTCAATATTTTTGTGGGCGTCCCAATTATTATCCCCACTCACACACACCCCCTTACTAGACACGAACGTAAACAAGCTTTGTGAACACACAAATCTAAACCCTATCCACACACACACACACACACACAGTTAGCGTGTGCCCCCTTAAACTCTCATTACGCAACTTAGCATTGCATGGGAGGATGTTTTGATTCTGCGTCTGCCCTGCTCTTAATGTGGGCGTGTCTAATCACTGGTGGTGTGCATCACAGTTCATCTTGATGTAATTGCATGTATGTGGAACCCACAGCGCTTACAGGAGCTGAACTGGGTCACTGCCTTTATAGGTCACTTTGACTGCTCCACTGTATTACATGTCTCTGTGTGTGAGAGAGAAACATAGCTAGGGACATGATGCCGCCATGCCATCCATCAGCTCTCTGCTTAGTGTTGATCTGAAACCCAGGTGCTCTGATAAGAGGGCAGGTTTGTGTGTGTTGTTTCAATGCGTCTTACTGTGTACTGATTATGTGACGGTATGTGTCTTTACAGAGGATGATGAAACTGGTATCATGGACGGCCTGTTGGAGGCGCTGCAGTCTGGCGCTGCGTTCAGGAGGAAGAGAGGGCCACGGCAAGCAGGTACACACACACACACACACACACGCATGCAGGCAGAGCATTCAATCTCTGCAAACGTTAGCCATGTCACAGCCTGTCTTGTTGGGGTGGTACTCGCATTACAAACGGCCTGGTGTTCCATTTCACACATGGCAGCCATACGTTAGCAGAAGCGCCTCCTCAGCAGTGGACACCTGAATCGTCCTACCATTCCCTCTCACTCTCCCACACAGCTTGTGTTCCTATGTCTCTGTCCCATCTGTTGTCAGGCTCAGAGCCCACAGGGCAAGCTACTATGGGCCAAGTCAGGGCACAGGTCCAATGGGGGTTGGCCCATTATAGCAAGCCTGGCACAACAAATGGAGTTCCCCATTCCCCAATACAATGAAGTGAAGTGCAGTCCGAACTAATGGGGGATCCCCTGACATACAGTATTGCTAGTATTACGCTAAAATCTAATGAATTTAAGTGAATGGGTAGACACAATGTTTTGTAAGCATTGCAATTATGTGGAAAATTACCATTCAGCTATAATATTTTGTTACTTTACTTACTTTACTACTTTATTAAATCTAATGGTTTATGTTTACATGTGCAGGTTTTTCATGTTCCATGAACCCAAGGTTCATGAAGTCAGGATAAAACTTTGATTTGTTATGTACAGTAACTGTAACAATAATGTCATTTATAGTCACAACAACCATCATTTTCTGAGTGCACTTTTTTTATGTTTCCAAGATCCCCTTAGGTTAACACCTTACAAATGTTCAATGTTGCAGCATATTAGGTTTTCCATAAGGATCTTTGTTCCAGGTGCTTTGTGTTACAATGCCTTTGGCAATGCAAGTTGTTAATGTCACTCAGAATATGTTGAACATGAAGTCATAAAGCCTAGTTCAGAGTGTCGTGAAAATGTCTGTTTCTCTCATATATGGTTATTAAACTTATGTATGAGGTTAACTTTTAATCTGTAAAGAAGTCAAATAATGTATCTATCAGTCTTTTGGTGGTATTGTATCATGCTGAATTGTGCAGTACAGTATGTTATGACAATATCTTAACGTCATATCTTATGAAAATATGGGATTTTTAATTCAGGAAGATATTGTGACATTATGTAAAATTCCCTATTATTATTATTGTGATGGTGAATGTTTCCCTATCACCCAGCCCTACAATTTCACCAACATAGGACTCTAGTCTATTGCGTTTGACTTGGGTCCTGTTGAGTCAGTACAGCCCACAGAGAACAGCCTACAGTATAATCTTGTTAGCTGCTCACCATGTTTCCCTGGCTCAGTGCCAAATCCAGTAACAGACTTACTGGGCACTACTGGGTGTGTATCAGTCCTAGCCACATATATTACACATTCACATTAGAATGACCTGTACAGTGCATTGTAACACCACTACACAGACCTGCTGCTCTTGGTAACATGACTCCCTGTGTAGGAATGCATGTGTGACCATGTGTATTGTGCTGGTGTGTGTGTGTGTGTGGGGATTACTTGCTACTCACACATAAGGGTGAAGGGTAGGGGGTATATAACCACCCCCCCCTTTCTCTCACAATAGAAGCCAGATGTGAAGTGGTGATGTGGATTGATGTTTAGACAAAGTCTGTGTTCTTGACTTCTTTGTTTCTGTCTGTCTGTCTTTCTTTCTTTCATTTTCTCTCCTCCTTACACGTCCCCTCTCCCTGCCCCATGTGTTCAGTGTAGCAGTATAGCAGGGGTCAGCTTCGAGGTGTGATTGGTGCTCCAGGGTCCATTTTTAAGACCCGCTCTTGCATCCTGTGTGGACTGCTAAAACCGTCCCGGCCAAACAAGCCAGATTCAGCCCTCCTTCCCCCTAAGCATAGAGGGGCAGGAAAGGGAGAATGGGAGGAGAGTGGGGCCTCTTTGGGTCTTAGTCACCCCCGAATACTGTTCCACTAGCACCTCATACTCCCAACAGGAAGTATGTGAGAGGGAGGGAGGGAGCCTGTGGCAGGAAAGAAGTATGTGTCATGTTATATCATAGTTTTTTCTCCTCCCTGTCTCTCCCCCTCCCTCCCTCCCCCTCTCTCTCCCTCTTTTACTCTCTCTACTACTCTCTCTCTCCCTCTCTGAGTTCCCATGTGCAGGGTGTGAAGGGCTGTGTGGTTTGCAGGGACTTTACATTTTCCACAGCAAGGTTCAAAGCCTGCTCTCTTCAGCCACGTGGTTCCTTACAGCTGGGCACGGCCCTATGCCCTAAACCCACACAATAGCACTGGGACTCTATCTGTGTGCTGGGGGGTGACTGGTCAGTTGAGGTCTTGTTACAGCGGCGCAGGCTGTTGTCCATCCTGGCTGCTGTCTGTCCTGGCTGCAGCTGCACTGATAGCATATCTGGCAGCAGCCTCCATCAGCAGAATAGAAACACATGTGCATAGAGAGAGTATTTTTAGCATCTCCTCATATTGTAAATGACTCATCGGTAGCAGTAGAAAACAGCTGTGTCACGCATTCAGCTTGCTTGACTGTCATAGTGAGGGGAAACACGGGTGTAACAATATAATACAAGAAAGAGAGGTAGTACTGTTAATGCATTGTCAATCAAATAGAACCACCGCTAACTGTATTGGCTACAGCTGTGGTGCCCCTGTCACACAAACTCCTAATGAATAGAATTACATAACACTTTAGATTCAGTCAGTCTTGAAATAAAGACATTTGACACATGTTGACTATTCATTTGATCTGCATTTTACTCAATGTCTGCCTCCTTCTCTTCCTTCCTTCCTTCCTTCCTCTCTCCTCCCCTCTTTCCTTCACAGCTGTAGTGGCTGTCTACGTCACACTCACTGTTAAAGGTCCATTGAGGGTCTCTTGCTGCTGTAGTCATGGTCATTGTGTCACAACAGTGGGACTTAATGGAGAGCCACACACCCCCACACTTCTTACGTGTGTGTGTGCACAGAAAGCACAGGAGGGGCGCACAGCTGCCTACCCTCTCTCTGTGTGTGTCGATCTGACCCCCATAGACACACATGCCAGATGCTCCCATGCCAACCCGAGGGTGCAAAGGACTTTTGCATACCAATACACACAATCTAACAGATGTATTGTGTTCCAGTCAAATAAAGGCACACACTTGCTTTGCACACACATTGATTACTCAACACAAGGGCTAAGCCTCATAGCCTATGGAACACACACACAGCGTACTCATATATATATATATATATATATATATATATATATTCCATTTTGTGTGTTATATGCAAAGTCAGTCTGTGTGTGTGTGGAGGAACGACATGTCTGAACGTCTCACTAAAGACCCATCTGCCAGGTCGCGACCCCGGGCCAATGGCGAGTGCGGCCAGTTGACAGAGCACCAATCCCGACAGGAGGAGAAAGATACAGGGCCAGTGACGAGGGAGGCACACGCTGCCAGCGCAGACAGTCTGCTCTGTGAACAAAGGCAGACACACAGCAGGCACATACGACACAATGCAGTCCCTCAGCAGTGCCGCGCACGCTAATCAGTCCAATTGTACAAGACTGGAGACACCACATGCGTACTGCAGACCACACCAACACACACGCATGCATGTTTCACATCAGTCCATGCCCATACATGCATACACACAGACGACACACCTAACATGGCTGGCTATGGGCAAGGATGCTACATGACGTCACAGGTTCCCACAGCGCACAGCAATGCTGCGCTTACCCACTGCAGCCTGCAGAGGGCGATATCATCTCCCAGTTAAGGCGGAGGAACTGCGACTGCAGCCCCAGCTCAGCTGCATTCTACATCTAGTCATACCCCCGTTATTTCTGCTCAGCTCCCGCTGCCGGTGTTGTCATGACATTCCAGCCCGGCTAGCAGCTAAGCTCCAGCTGTACTGGTACTGGAGTACTAGAACATGGTTGTAAAGTCTACCCTCTTTTTTTCTTTCTTCCCATGACATCATTACAAAACCCATTACTGGGCTGTTACATGTAATATCTGGGAAATATAAGGTCTAGAACTCCTGCAATCAGTAGTGATTGGACTAGAGTTGTGTTTTTAATTAAAATATATTGATATTTATCATCCAACCATTATTAATTCAGTAATAATAATTTGCCTGTGCCAACATGTAGTGAAGAATAGTGATTGTCCTCATCAGGTGCTCATTATAGGGTCTCTGGAGCATAATGAGTTGTTTGCATCCCAATTTCCCCTCCGTGTGGAAAAAACACACAGACACACTGACGGCCATTGGAAAACAACGGCTAAAGCACTCTTTGATGTGGCTTTTGGTGTCTCCGTTCCTACTGCGATACCCAGAAGGCTTTGCTGCATGTGGATGGGAAAACGGTAGCAGAGTAAACATCACAAATAGTCGCATTTGTGGGATGGAAAATAGTGCGAACTTTCAGAACTTTCATTGCTGTTTGTTGCATGGCCAAGTTCATTAATGAATTATATCCAACATAATTATGTGAATGGGTAGAAAGAGTAATACTTTTTTGTTAATTTTAGTGTCTGTTTCATCTTCAATGTAGTTGAATGCTTGTGAGAAAGGAAGTGTTCATGTTGAAATATCAGCAGTGATATGGGTTCTTCTGAGGCTGTGGTTGTGTTCAGAAAGTACTTTCTCAAACGTGTTAAAAGGATTTTTAACTGTTGCAATCTCTCAACATTTCCTCTGTGATTAATCTGTAGAATCTATATTTTATGTTTTATTTTTTTTGTAGTGTCACTGCTACCAAGCTACCGTTTTTTTTCGGGGGGGGGGGCTTGTCAGAATCTACCCACGTACAGTACGCACACAAACATATAATCTTTATCAGGGTCATTTGCATAGTCTAATTAGAAAGCTTTTGATACGGGAGGGGTCTGAAGGGTGGAAGATGAAAATAGACTGATCATCCTACTGAAGTGGAGACAAGCTGTGGATGTATTGGAGTGTGTGAAACTGAGATGTGTGTGTACCTCGCTTTGGGAAGGTGATAATTTGACACCCCGGCCGTCTGTGGTGTGGTTAGGCCATTTGAGGCTTAGAGGTCTAAAGAGGACAAGTCAGCCATTAACAGGAACTCTAATCTATCCATCTCTTTCTCTCTCTCTCAATAGACTCAATTCTGTCTTTATCACAGCTAGTCCTGGAGACCTGCTCGGTAATAGCCTGCGGGTTTGTGTGTTGTGCATTACTGTCTCATAGAAGCACCAATTAGAAGGTGTATCCATGGTTTACCTGCATGTGTTGGCACCACCTCTAAAACTGCCTCCAACTGAACCTCATGTGTGCTATGTGTGATAACAGGAGTGTGCTATATGCTTGTTAGCATGACCTTTTATGGTGTGTTATGCTCGACGGGTAAAGAGATGCAGCATGCACATACAGATATAATAAAAACACAAGCTCTGAACTGAATTACCGCATCTCCCACTGACCTATATAATTCAAAATGGCCGCTGCTACACAGCTGTCTGCCTAGGCGGGGTGGGGGTAGGTGAGTAGGTGGAGAGGAGATACGCAGGTAGCAGGATATAGACGCCAGCATCCTCAGAGCTGCCACACATCCTTTATCGTACCCCTGGCATGTCCTCTTTCCTCTCCATTCCCATTCCTCTCATCCTGTCCTCCTTTCAGGCACCATCTTTGTCTCCTCTCTCTCCATGCCATGTCACCCCTTATCTGGTCCCCCCAGATCCCTATACCTCTCTCTCTCTCTTCTGTATGTACAGTACACCCCTCTTTCCCCCCCCTCAGGAACAAGGTAGGTGTGGGGGGGTCAATAAAACTAGTCTCCACACACACGTATTTGCGTCCCTTAGGCACTGCATGTGTGCGTTTGCTTAGCTGAAACACAGGCCTGTGCCCCCCACACACACACATAACAGGGTCCCGTGTGACGCATGCACCAGTGTGGTTAGCACACTGACGTGCCTGCCCCATGCCCCTCCTCCCCAGATGTGACCTGCAGCCACACATCTGGGGTGTAAACACTTTGACATGCACCTGTCCTCTAACCCCACTGACTCTCTCTCCCTCTCTCTCTCTCTCTCTCTCCCTCTCTCTCAGCCAATCACAGGCGAGCTGGTAATGCAGTGACCAACATCCTGGCCAAAGAGCTGATGCAGGAGGACAAGCCCCCAGCAAGCAAGTTCACTTCTAAGAAGGCCAAGATGGAGCAGGAGGAGCTTAGCGGGGCAGATTCACTGGAGGATTTGCTGGAGGACGTCCCCTCTCGCTCTCATTAGACAGCGTGGGCACCCGGTTACCTCCCGTCATCTGGGGGAGGGGGGGGTCATCTGTTCCCTAGATATTATTATTTGGGGGTGGGGAATGCAAAACTTTTCAGAGGTTGACAGCTTGTTTCTATTCCGTCGCCACGGTGCATTGAAACAATCTCCTTGGTTCCCCGCCTCCTCTTCATTGCTGCATCACCGCATTGGACAGATCGTCTGTTCGCAGGAACTGTTGGTTTGTTAGGGCGGGGCCTTGTCCTGGATCCCACCCCCATGCCCAGTTGGTGACAGAACCACAGGAAGCCTTGCCACCATGCAGACTGCTCAGTTCAGCATCTGCACTCACCTCTTCTTGCTATAGCGAATGTATTCTCAATGTCTTACGATATCACTTGATTTCACTATATCTGCAATTTCCCAAGGCTGTTTCGGTACAGTCAAAGGACTTATCAGGAGTAACCCATCTTATTTTTGTTCTGTACTTTATAGGTACAACTTGTCTGCATAACAATCTCAACATTTTGATTTCTAGACCACTTGTTTAAATATTTGACTTTCTAATTGTCTTATATACTGTATGTATATGTTTAGCATTTGTGATGTGTTTGAAGCAATAAGTGCCAACCACCATACTAATCCAAGTTGTCATTTCAGCCCTTTTTGGACCAATCACAGTTAGTATCAGATCTTTTGTGTGTTTGGACCAATCACACCCCTCTGTTATTTTCTCACTGGTGTGTTATTGCAGTATGCTTTTCACGTAGAAAGGATTTATTTAAATGTTTATATTCCTCACAAGTGCACATGCATATGCTGTTATCTAGGGTTGTATATGTAGGCATATCAGAGCACTATATTGGCACAATGTCTTCAACAGATACACATGAACTACAAACGCATCTCAATATAGCATTGTCCTGTAACATCCATTAGGTGGATCACATTGCACTTGAATTTGACTCATCATTCCATTCAGAATGGGTGTTTCCCCACCAACCCTGTTAGTTTGAATGTTTGTTTGAATGCCTGGGTTTTTGTGTTGGTGAGAATGTATGTTACCATGAAATCAGATGGGTATATTTAGCGTTATATGCGCCAGAGTCTTCATGCGTGTGTATTTTTGTGTGCATGTTTCTGCTTGCGATTGTGCATTTGTGTGCACTGTCATCTGTAATTACTCTATGGTACAGAATGGGCTGTCATAAATGCTAGCTTCCTGTAAAGCACTGTGGTCTCTTTAACCAAGGATACTGCACACTGGAAAACTGCCCAAAAACTGCTGAGAAATGTGTGTGTGTGTGTCTACACACTGCCCTAATCGCTAGACTGCAACAGCAGTTGGTGAATGTCTGGTCTTGCTCCTGTGTATTCAGTAGCCATCAGCATAGATGTTGCCATGATGTGTTAGTGTAGAATCTAACGGGAACACTGAGAGGTGCTGTGAACATCCATGCCCTTGCATTCTTGAAGCCTATGCAAAAGCCATGCCCCTACCCTGTTCTCCGCTCAGTTTTAAGGCATGAGAACCACTGGTTCTTCTGAACGCACTCATTCATACTTACTGAATGATATTGTGTGTTTTAGACAAGTGACACACAAGAACATTGAATGTATTGGTAAAGTCGGGTAATGGGGAAGACGAGTGGGGTTGGTGGCAAGAATGGTTATATTTCACATACGTTTAATGTGTGAGTACATGACATCCCCCCCAAAATTCATATTAAATAGACTTACTAGATCCTAATCTCATTAAAATGACGCCTAATGACAGCTACAATTAAAATGGCACCTAAGCAAAGGCCATAATTGTATATATTGTTTCCAAGTGGGGGACAATATTGAGGTTTTAGCTGAACTTCAGTACATTAATAGGTGACGAATACACTGAAAATGCCAGTTTGACTATTGCATTGCATTCATGACCACTTTTAACCTATTGTTGCGTGACTGCACAAACCGAAGTCTTTCCCCAACTTGAAAACAGTTATAATTGTGACTGTACAGTACTAAATCAGAGACCTACTGTAATAATATTATCTTCCACATTATTCATCTCTGGGTGCTCCTTTCAGGAATGAACAGCAGTCATTTTCGATGTTGTGATTACGTTGATAATATTGAGATATTTAATCGTATCCACTGTGATTTTGATTGCGTCTATACATTCCTTCAGTTGATTGATTTGTTATTGTTTTGTTTCCTTTTTTAAAAGATTGTTTTCTATGTCCATTTTTACAGTTGATTATTTTAATGTATGTGAATGGAAAAGTATTGTTGCGAGATTGCGTCATATACTGTATACAGCAAGGCTGTTCTGTTCACCATGTGCAGAACCATTAAACGTATCTCCAATAAGATGTTCCTCGGCTGTTTCCTCTATCCAGATATGAACATTGTCAAAGTACTGTGCATTCTGATGTGGATGTGAACATGTGATCAAATTTCTGCTTGATTCATTTCCAAATGAAATTCCTCTTGAAATCTGTTCCTCTCTAGAGGATACAAAGAGTGGAAACACTCACTTTATTGCTCATGGTGACATGCTTTATTATTTAAGTATTGCTGGTTGGTGAATGTACAGTTATCAGAGATTGCCAATGACAGCAGAGGAAAGAATCAAACATTGGAATATGTTACTTAGATGAAAGCAATTTCTCCAGTTCTAACACATTCTTGCTCTCTTATTTTTGGTCCCTAACTGAATTAACTGTCAGTGTTTTTCATTGTCAATGTTTTCAGTGCATTGAACTTTCTGCTTGTCTGAATCCTTTTCCCTCTTTATTCCCTTATTTCCAGTATGTTATAATGTGAAACATCTGGGACCTTCCTCTGTCTCTGGTGGGAAAACAAGCTTCTGTCCTAAACCAGGAGGGTAACTTATGGCTTCCTCTATTCTGGTCCCTGTGCCAGCTAGTCTGGTTTACCCTGGCCTGGCATGCTCCACATCTGGCTGCCGGTGTCGTGCCAAGCTTAGTCACCCCATTCCACGCTGTGTGGGCGCAGACCAAGCCAAAGAGCTGGACGCGGGTGGACTGCCTGCCTTCAACTCTTGGAGGCTAGGTGAGGCCAGGTGAGTTGATTCACCACTTTGAACTCCCTCTTCCCCATTTACTCAATATTTTACAGCTGCTGATTTATGGTCAGACGGGATGTGCAAACTCATGGCAGCTCAAACAACCTGCGAGGTTTGTTCATCCTTTCCAAGCGCAGCTGGGAATGGTCAAGCATGTTTTTTCTAAGTTGGTGGTACTGTATACAAATCAGAAATAAGAGCATACACTCTACTGTGTATAAAATACACATTAAACATACAGTATAGTTAGGATAAAATAAGCATGCATTTGCTTTAAGTTTTATGTGTGAATAAGAGGTCCATTGCGTGAACGGTAATAAATGGTGGGGTCTTAAGCTATTGTAGAACAATTTATTTGTCGATGATAAATAATGCTCAAATAATGCTGAATATTGTAAACACAGGTGTTCAAATCAAACTTTAAATTCAATTAGAATGTCCTATTAGGATAGTGACATCCTCTCCCCTCTTGAAGTCTAAACCGAAGATTTTAAATTGGTTCATATTGAAATGCAGAAGAAGGAGAATTCATAAATTTTCATAAAGGTTACAGACAGTGACAATGTGAACTGAGCATCAAGGAGCGGTGCAATGACAGTCAGGCAAAGGGAAAAAGCTGAGCAGCTATACTGTAGGTGTTCCAGGCTGCAATGGCAGACACTGGCCCTTGCTACATGAAATCTAACATCTATGGGGGGAAGAAGCCAGTTAGTATGTGAGGTTGACTACTTTATAGTTGTTTCAGAAGACCTGAGGCCATATGTTCTGGACACTCGGGTAAAGAGAGGAGCTGAGTTGGAAAAGCTGGCAGGGTAAACTGCCAGACAGACCTGTTAAGCCCAATTGTTTAGCAAGGGTGCTCTCTGAATGTTTGGCGGAAGACCCTGTGCGGAACGATTTTAACTTGCACCTCAGACAGAACGTCTCCATTCTCCTGGAGGAGGATGGTGACATGGAGTCTGAATGGACCCTGTTCAAGACCTCCATTGTTGATGTGGCTGCCAGGAGTTGGTGCCTGCCATTGCAGCAACCCTAGAAGCCCGCTGGTGGACTCCAGCAGTCAGACTGAAGAAGGAAGCCTTCCGGGAGACAACGGATTCGGTGGATATGTCTGGCGAAAAATGCTGTGGCAGCAAAATCTAGGTCATGAGGGGAGTTTGGAGAGAATATGGAGACTTTAATTTGGCCTCAAAACAGTTCTGGAAATCCATCCGCCAACTCAGGAGAGGAAGGTGCAAAACCAGCCAAGCTGTTCTAAGCAAGGCTGCAGA
Source organism: Aphredoderus sayanus (assembly GCA_027564795.1). Lineage (NCBI taxonomy): Eukaryota > Metazoa > Chordata > Actinopteri > Percopsiformes > Aphredoderidae > Aphredoderus > Aphredoderus sayanus. The sequence continues at coordinate 12,685 of JAODUG010018217.1, forward strand.
AACATTAACTGTGAAGCGGTTGGGATGCGAATTAGCATCTAAGACTATGGTTCTCTCCCTGCTTTGTCCTCTCCAGGTTAGTGGGGGGTCGTATTCACGAGTGAGGGGCAAAGGTATTGTTTGACAGATGGTTGGGTGTAGCAGTAATACAGGTGAGAATGCTCCCTGGCCGCCTCCCGCTGGAGGTGTACCAGACACGTCACGCTGGGACGAGATCCCATGGCAGACCCAGTACACACTGAAGGGATTATATCTCCCAGCTGGTCTGGGAGCGGCTGGAGATCCACTGGGAAGAGCTGGTGGATGTTGCTGTAAACGGGGATACCTGGGCTGCTCTGATGACCCTGTTGCCACCTAATGGAGATGTGGTCAAGATGATGCATGTATGGATTGATGGATGTTAAATCAATACTCCATAGTCTGAATTGTTTTTTTGTCTTCTGTGTGCTAGTCCTGCCCTGCTTCTCTGCTACTTTTTTCTGGCCTACGCAGAGGAGAAGCTAAACTAAGGTCTATTTCAAGGCGCAGCTCAACCCTCGTGAACCAAATAATAATTAAATATATTTTCTCTTCCTCCCTATGCCTCTGTCAGAGCCTGTGGCTCAATAACCAATGGGAGCCCGTACTTGGTAAACAAGATTTGATATACAGCTGCCCTTTCACCTCCCCCTCATTAACTGCTGCCTTGAGTTAACCAGAGCACTCTGCCTGCCTTTCATCATTTAGTAGAATGACTTGGACACACACACACACACATCTGTGAGCCATAGGCCACTAATGAACCTGGAAAGACAATAAAGGAGACGGCGAATCATTGTGTATATCTTTAATGTGTGTGGGTGGTTCATGTCGCTATCCTTTGCGTTTGAAGACATAAATAGGCCTAACCTGACTTCCATTTCCTATTGCCTTCTCCTGTGTTGGTGTGTGTGTGTTGATATTCTTGTTTTGCACTGTTTTGGGAGCGCATGTTTGTAAGGTTGAGCTTTTGCTGTCTAGTTAAAAACTGTAATGCTTGACATGCTCACTAAACTTCCCGTGTTCCTGTAGCTTTCATGTTCTCACCAGAATAGCCTGGAGACAAACCATAGAATATATAGCTTGTCTCCAGGCTGACCATTGTGGCATAGATTTGTTTTGCTTTTGATGTACCTTTCCAAAATGGTCATTATCTCACAGTATTCTGACACTTCAACATTAGGATGCATAGGTTGTCATTCTCCCTCATTCTACTGTTCCATACTTCATTATGCCAGCCCTCCAAGCAGGGCCTCCCCAGCCCCTCTATTAGACAAGTAGTGTGTGTCTGTCTCACTGTGTGTGTGTGTGTGTGTTAGAGAGAGAAAGTGACCGTTCACCACGTTCACCACCACTGTGGTTATTGGAACAATGTACTGTAGATGTGTCAGTGTGTGTGGGATGTTGAGTGCTGGGGCAGGTTGCCTGGAGAACAACCGGTGTTATTCTAGCCTCAGTAGAAAAGGAACCACTCACAGAACCGAACCCAATGTGTTCAGGGCCAGAGGGAGAACGTTTCAAATGAGCGCTTAGAGAATGCATGAATGAGGTGTTTAAGTGAAGATGAGAGAATGTTGCCATGATGAAGTGATTATCTGGCCAGACAAATGGACAGCGGCAGGAGTGTGACTCTACTGTATTTCACACTGACAGCACAGTGTATGTGTGTGTCTCTCAATTTGCCTGCATGCTGTGTAACAGAATGTATCCTCCCTGAGATTGTTGTACAACTGATGTGTAGAGAGCTCTGTCTTTCTCATGTCAGTTTCTAGATGTATGGCTATTAATGCTGTGGCTTACACTCTTTCATGTGTGCCTATGTAAACACGTATTAATTACGTTTTATATACTGTAGCTCACAGTGATCTTTCTTTAGTAACCGATTTTAATCTATAGGGGGAGCACTGTTGCATGGTATACACAGCATTGCTGTATCAGGACACTGTAATGGTTGTACTGTACTGTATCCCATCTGCCACCTACATGGCTTTATGCCATTTATTACAATTGTATGCAGTATGAAATCTGTCATGTTTAATAGAAGATTAATACATTTAAATGTGACATGATCAACATTTAAGAACCTTTAAATGTGACATCTTTATTTTGAGTAATGTTATGTTTAAAGCATTAGATAACACTACACAGTATCATGTTGATTCAAGAATGTTTTCTTTTCTCTGAGCTGACAGATTGTAAAGTCATTACATCTCAAGTGGTCTTGATGCCACTATTCTGTGAGTTTGTATCAATTACTGTGTGCCTTATATTTAAATATGACCATTAGTTAGATTGTCCAGACCCGTGGTGTCTCATTACTATGGGCTTCAAGTCCCCCTCTTCCCACACTCTATTCTGAAGGGGTAGGGGGAGATTTGTGCGTGCCTGCGTGCACCCAATACACATATTAGAAAGAGGTGGTGTGTGTGTGTGTGTGTGGGAAGGGGGGGTTCTGCTGGACAAAGCGACGGGGAAGGGAGAATAATTGGCCGAGCCCTGCCAGGCGACACGGCCATTGATGCTGGGATGGGTTCCTGGGAGCTCTGTACCAATGGCAGCGCGGGAGGCTGTTTGTCGGAGCACCTGATTGGCTGGCTGGGAGAGGCTGTCGGTCTCCAGGTAGCAGAGAGAACCTTGGAGAATATCTGTCGCCCTGGCAGAGGGAGAGGAGGAGAGGGGAGAGGGGAGAGGAGAGGAGGAGAGGAGAGGGAGGGAGGGCTGAGATGTGACCTTAGCAGAGGAAAGAAACTACAAATAATGAAGTTAGATAGGCAGAATGCATTGCTCCTCTTTGTCTTTGCTCCTCCTGTCGCCTCTCCCCAGACTGTGTCTAGTGTGCATGTGTGTTTCTGTGGGCTTGGTTGCAGAACACGCTCTGTCTAGTCACAGTATCCTTTGTCGTTTTCACTGGGCCGTACATTCCTGGGCAACGGTCTCTGCTGCTTACCAAGTGTTCTTATATAATGTTTGCAGTGTGACCTCCCCCCAGGCCTTCCTTACTAGGTCTAAGTGACCTCCCCCCTTCCTTCCTAGTAACAAACCAGCACTGCAGAAATGCACCAAAAGATATCGTAATGATTAATTGCTATAAATGGAATATCGCTCCTCTCTGACCTGTTAGAATATTGTGAAGTGTGTGTGTGGCAGTGAGTGTGTGTGTGTGGCAGTGAGTGTTCTTATACTTGTTCTTATATAACTGTATTTGCACATGATGTTAAATAAGTTCACAGTAAGTCACTTTGGATGAAGCCAGCCTACTGTATGTGACCTAATTGTAAGTGTGTGTGTGTGTGTGCATGCACATCCTAGGTCACTCCAGCCCACAGTGTCAAGCATCATATCTTAATATTTCCTTGATGAAATTACTCGGCTGCTTGTAAAACACTCACTCATACATGTCACACAATTAGCAGACAATTAGCACGGGCCACAGAGTGTCAACCGATTGGCTGTGCTTTCTGACTGTTGAGTGACAACTTCATCCCTCAGCCAGTGGACACCGAAGACCACTATGCAGCTGGTCTGTGTGCCTGGATCACTGTGTTTTTACCCTTGGTCTGTGTGCAGATATGTCATCAGCTGTGTTTCTCTACAGTATGTGAAAGTATCCAATTACAGGCTGACACTGACAGCATGTTCGACATGCCTGTCAATTCATGTCCTAACCAAAATAAAAATGGCATTCCTGGATGTTTACCCATCAGTCTAAAATTTTGATCACAATAACCAATTGTTAAGACATATTGACCCAATGTAAGTATAGGCATCAGAGACTTCTTAGTAAACTCAACTATCTGGTTTTTACAATGGTCAAGTAATCTACAAATTTAATTCAACATTTTAGTTGCACAAATGTAGTATAATACAGTATATATGTTCACTGTGGGAAATATACAGGAACGTTTACCTTAACTGTTCTCTGAAAGTTCTGCTGTAAGCTATATGTTTTTGTTTGTTCATCTCATAGCAGGCAGTTCATTGACTATATCAATGTGTGTTTTTGTTTAAACCAGAGTTCTAAGGACATGAGCATTCCCGATTTCTCAGAAACGTTTCCAAGACACACAAAGGCCTAGATATCAAACTGAAGTGAGTAGACTGGCATCGCCTTTTGAAATGGACTTTGAGCACACAACCAACGTATAAACAGCATAAGTGTTGAAAATGAGGAGAGGATGTGAATATGCAAGATAATGTTGCAGGCTTCAATACAGTGCATTTCTAGGTTTGTAGCTTAAATATATTTTAAAGATAGTTTAAAAATCATTTAAACAAAATGTTATCAAACCAATGTCTTTGTCTGGTATCTTCTATATAGTGACAAACACCATGAACAAGTATTGCAGCAGCCTACCTGCTAGCACGAATGCATGCTAGCACATAACCATGTCACTATAGCCAATAAGCCTAAATGGTGCTGTAGCTTGTTTGTTTGAGGTATTACCAGTCACATCATAGTAAAACATTAGAGCATAATAACATTATAGTGATCTCAAACTACTATTAACGTTACGTTAGTGCTTCTGCAATAGGTTTGTGTATGTGTGTTGCTAGCCTATGGAGAGATTGATAGTTTATTGTGTAAAGGGTTAGCAGTGCATTGGTGTCCGTTTGGAAAACCCCTAGGCTGTGTGTCTGGGACCTAGTCAGGCCTGAATCACAAGGATCTGCGAGCCGGACCCTGTTCATCACAGCATCCTGTGTGTGTGTGTGTGTCTCTCTCTCTCTGCATTTGTCTGCATACATGTTTGACTTCATTTACATTACATAAAATCAACATGCTATTATACGTAGACTGTGTATATCACTGTGTGTGTGTGTGTGGTAATCCGGGGGTGGGAGGTGGTAGAGATATGCCCCTCCCCATCTGTCTATAAGCATCGATGTAGGTGAGGGAGTCATTAGTCAACTGACCCACATTAGGCTGGCCTGCAGCACTCTGATTTCCACTGGGGGCTATGAAGCAGGGTGGGGCTTGTGCAAGAATGCGTGTCAAGTTGTTTTTAAGAGGCATTGATGTGGACTGTATCTACATTTGTGTGTGTGTGTACACACATACAGCACGTGAGCTACATTTATGCGGGCGTGTTCTTCAGGGGTTTATGAAGGACTGGCCCACATCTGACGTGACGTTTCCTAGTGAAGTGATGCCATGCTGCAGTAACGTCCTCAGACATTCCCAGCAAACCACAGACTAGCTTGAATTAGTTATGTATTTAGGGGAGTTATATTCTGTTGGTTCCTTACAGGTGGCTGAACCGCTGATGGAGGACGACGTCTAAACACCTCTGTGCTTTCCTCCATGTTCCCTTTGTGTCAAGGCCCTCTCTGAACCTCGCTGATCAGTTATGTAGACCGCTGCGGACACGCTCAATTCACCATCTTACTTGCCTTGTCTCTGTTAACCCTTTGATGGCTTCCGTCTAACCCATAGACATGCCTTCCTTTGTTGGGGTAAATCTCCATACTGTGTCAATATGGCGGGGCAGGCTGTGGCGTCAGGGCTTAATCTGTGAGGGGGCGCGGACTGGGTGAAAGGAAGTGAGTAGATGAGCTATAAGGGATGGAGAGGGACGTGTGGATGATGCAAAATGGAGGTACGAGGATGACTGTCAGGGATGTGGCAATAGATGTGTTGCGACTGCTTTGACTCACATCAACCTAATGGCACCTGGACACACACACACACACACACAGATGTTTGTGTGTGTCCTGATGTGAGATTAAACAGCGGGCTGCAGAGGGTGAAGCCCGTCTGTCTCGTACTGCCAAACTCCCAAATACCTCGTCACAGTGCCAAGCACCTATTAGAGAGGGGATGACATCATTCCTTTTTGCCGGGTAACCATGGTTACGCTTGCGTCTGCCTCAGTGTTTCCTCACCTCGCTCCCCTTCATTCATCTCACACTAAGTCATTGTCTTTTGTCTACTCTTTCATTCCGCTGCACCTTTAAACATTCTTCATTCCATGACCCACCTCTATTGTCATTTATAATGGACTCTTACATCTCCTGCCACTTCCTCTGGCTCAGGGGGGAATCTAAGATGGTGCCTGTACCGCTGTTCCATGTTGGCGGTCAGCAGTGGAGTGTTTCCTGGGCCAGTTAAGAGCACAGGAATGTCCGCCGGCCACAAGTGACCTTTCAGACTGGACTCCAGCCGCTAGGAGAGCTGACTAGACTCGATAGATGGGGCTGAGGGGAAGAGAGGGAGAGACTGAGAGACAAATAGAGACATTGGACAAACAGCCAGGAAGACAAATATGGATTGAGAGAAACATAAATTGTGGTTGAAGGATTGGGAGAAGAGTTAGAAGAGAGCTGCAGAGAAACGGCTGCTGTAACACAACCTAAACAGAGATCAGCTTACCACTCTGAATGCTTCTGCAACTAGCTATAAAGCAATAATGACAGCAGAGGTAATGAGAAGGGAGATCTTTAGACTGTAAACAGTGACCGGTCAAAATGTTTACCAGTTCTAGCTTGACACAGGCAGTGCAGCCGTATTAGCACCATCTCAATACATTCACTAGTATCTTAAGTGCATTACAGCTCCTTTGAGAGAACAAAGGAATGTTTTGATGAGTGCAAAATGGTGGTATCAATAAGAACATATTGTAAAGGGAGTGCTCTGTGTTAGAAGCTGTCCTGCAGACAGGCTGGGGGGTAAAGTGGGGCATTAAGGGGGCCATTGTGCAGCTATATTCCAGTAAGTGGCTTATGGTGTCTGTATGGGTGGGACATGACAGGACAAAGACATGGCTCTCCAGTAGTAAACTAGAGGAGAGACTGTGCTGGTTGTGAGGGCAGGGCGGCAGACCTTCCTAACTCCTGTATGGACTCTCCATGCTCTGACTGTTTAGAAAAGAATCCTTTTTCGCCTGCGTTTGGTGTTTTTGTAATCCTCCCGCCCTTCCCATCTCTCTCTCTCTCTGTTCTGACTTAAATGCATCTCACTGCCTGTCTGTCTGTCCACCATACTGTGAGACCCATGTTCTTCCTACATATCCCCCCCCAATCAAAGACACACAGAAACGCGCGTGAAGCACATCCCATCTCTGCTCTCCAGCTTGCCGCCGAGCCGTAGGAGAGGGAGAAACGGATGGTGGTGGTTGCCATGGAAACTGGGTCTGTCGCGCTGCGCTGCACTCCAACGACCGGCCGACATCATCTGTTGTTGTGTGTGCGAGGATCGGCCCCATGAATATTTGAGCTTTATTGAGAGCGGCGGAGAAATGGCACAAAGGCACAGGCACACATATACCGTAGGCACGCCACCGTGGTCACCAGCAGCTGGAGGACCGGTGGAGGAGGTCAATGACGGGGTGGAGATTAAACAGAAGGATATACAGGGAAGGAGGGGGAGGGAGAGGAGTCCTGCAAGCCTCCATTTTATAAGAAATATTGTCTCTGTGTTAAACACAGAGACACTGTAGCAGATGAGTAGGGCTGAACTGAAATACATGTATAAATCACAACGGGTGAAAAGAACTCTGGGAAATATGCAGGCTGGGGAACAAATGCAGAGCATGACTAGGAGAGTGGCAGAGTGTGTGACGTTAGCTATGACAGCAGTATGTTAGGCCAGTGGAGCTTCCTTCCTCCCTTTCTCTCTCTCGTTCATTCTCCTGAGCACATTCTGCAGTGTCTTCTAATGCTAATGGCTGTTCAGGTTCCTCTGCGAGGACCTTGAAACACACTCGCAGACAGACTATCAAGCTAGCCGAGGTGCCGGCACATTTGTAAGATGGAGCGGTAAAGTGACAAGGAAGCATAATGGTGTTGATGCTGTGAGCTCAGTGACTGCACTGCGTCAAAGCCGTGAGCGGGAGCACAAAGTTGACACAAAATGTCTCTCCTTTTCCCTAGCCTCATCTGCCGACTTCCTGTAGTGTGTATGCTGGAGCTGGGTCCCTGTGTAGGCTTTAGATGTAGCTTTAGATGTACCACAGTACTTTGTTGAGATGGTGGTAATAAAAGTGCATGCATTTGCTACGTACATGTTTATATCCTCATATTTTTGACCATTCAGAGGAATGAATCATCAGCATGGATGAGTTTTACGCTTGGAATGTCTCCTCCTTCTGATGCTTTCCCCTTCTGTCACGGAACAATGTTCCCTGTTTGCCAGCAATGGCAAGATCACCAGTAACCTACGATTTCTCTCATCTGTCAGTGTTTTTTTTTTTTAAAGGTGGACTCCTTGATTTGTGCCTCCTGCTCTCTCCTCCTAGCCTGGTATAACTGCAGACCAAAAACACACTTCCATATATTATCTTATTATACAAGATGTATTATATTACTTGTTTGCAGTCACCTCATCCTAATGGGCATAGACCTCGGGTTAATTTCAAAACTATTAAAGCATCCTTCCTCGGCGTTGGTGGAACTGTTTGTATCACTTCATCTAACTCTACAGGATACCACAGTTTAGAAACAAACGCTTGACATAAACATCATTGCACTGGTGACACATTGGTGCACCTTCCAGGGTGGCTTTTCAAAAGACTTTCCTGACTATAATCTCAGCAAAAGTGTGTCTGAGAGCAGCATGGCAGATCCAGGCTACTCTCTTCCTCCTAATAGGCTAAAGCTGTGCTCTATCCCTCCCCCTGCAGTCACATGCCCTTCTGTAGGCAGTTGTTCATCAAACAAAGCTTTAGAGCCTCTGGATGTTGGAGGATGTGTGTGTGGGTGGGTGTGTTAGTGGTGGCTAACAGTACAGGGCATCTTAAACACCTCCGCGTGCAGGTTTCCTCTTCTGACCTATTTAAGCTTGTCTACATGTATTTGCATATGGCAGAAAACCCACTGACCATACAATATCACCCCGTTCAATAAAATGTATTTAAAACAGCCGTTGTGCATACACTTACTAGTGAGTTTCTACATCTTTGTCTTAACCTACTTTAATTTCATCACGTGAATAGGCAGTTGCATAATGCAATGTGTAGCTGTTGTGGAGTGGAGGAGATGGTCTCCCAATGGACATTCCACTCTGTAAATATCAGGACTGTGCTGGTGGGGGTGGACCAAGGAGAGAGGCTTAATAGTGAACGCTTATTAGCTTGAAATATCCGCTTGTAGCAGCTGCACCATTTCCACAGTCACACCTGTCGCCATGGCGCTGAGCTGTCGACATGCCTCTGTGTCAAAGTCTGCATGTCTGAGCTGCTGCACATCCACGACATGAGCGGTCTGGGAGCAGGATCACACAGTGCACAGCTAGCGCTGTGTTCAATATGTCACGCTCACATACACACACACTCTCTTAGGTGGAGGTGTGTCAGGAAGAATAAGGATTGTAGCTTTAATCCTTAACAAAAGATTGACTCCTTTTATTGTTTTTTTTCTTCTTCTCGTTTTTCCACTTTCCTTTCCTGCAGCTCCTGGCCCTGTGAAGGGAATGTTGCGTTTCCATGACAACGGCAGCGGTGAGGGAAATGGATTAGACACTCTGCACTGTGCAGGGGGTGTGGTGCCTGTGTGTGTTCAGTAGTTGGGGGGAGGGGTGATTGTGGGGTGTGTGGCATGTAAAATGGGGTTAGAGCTGAGTCTGGAGGGGGTCTATGACAGAGGGGGGGGGGGGGGGAGCAGGCATTGGGGGTTGTGGAAGCCTTCAAACCACCCAGTGCC
>JAODUG010018238.1:0-22337 GCA_027564795.1 Aphredoderus sayanus
CACACAAATCATACACAATCAGATGGCGCCGCCGTGTGGCTAAATACTATATTACGAGTACATTACGAGGGTTAAAGTCATGCAGTAGCCTAAGCACGAGGTGAAGAATCTCAGTTGACTGAAAAAAACCTACTGATGATTTGACTTGTCGACATTCAGGGGGCAGCCCTAGCATGTTGTAATGGATACATACTGTTAATGTTAGCCATGTCAAGCCTAGCAGTCATATAACATCCATCCATCCATCCATCCATCCATCTTCAACCGCTTATCCAAAGTCAGGTCGTGGGGGCAGCAGCTCCAGCAGGGAACTCCAAACTTCCCTTTCCCGAGCCACATTAGCCAGCTCTGACTGGGACATCCCGAGGCGTTCTCAGGCCAGCGTGGAGATATCATCTCTCTATCTTGTCCTGGGTCTTCCCTGAGGCCTCCTCCCAGTCATATATAATATATTTTGGTAAATGCGGAGCAAGATCTGTACTAAAACCGTTGCACGGGTGTCCCTGGTTGCCTGCACTGTCTTGGTAACTAAACAAACTCTAATTAGGCGTTCTCACAGGAAGGGAAGCAAAATGTCGCTTCGCGTTACTCGCATTTAACCGCTGGACTGGATTTGTGTTTACTTGCGTAATCGCGTTACTCGTGCGAATACAAACACATACCCTCAGCTGTATGCAAGTGATTGAATACAGCTCCCGCTGCTCCGATTCTACTGACCAATCTCCTGCTCCAATGTCCCCTCACTCACTAACAAGGCCCCAAGGTATTTGAACTCCTTCACTTTTGGTAAGGACTCATCGGTTTCCTGCTGAGAACCATGGCCTCAGATTTAGAGGTGCTAATTCTCATCACAGCCGCTTCACACTTGGATGCAAACTGATCCAATGAATGCTGAATGTTATGGACCGATGATTCCATCAGGACCACATCATCGGTCCTGATGATGTCCTTGTTCCCCGCCGGGAACAAATCTAAATTACTGCCGAAAAGCCGGACACAGCTCTCGATTTTGGCATAAAGTGATTGGATAGCTCTAACAAGTGAACCCCTCACCACCTCCCACAGTATCACCCTGGGCACCCGGTCATACGCCTTCTCCAGATCCACAAAACCATATAGTTTCTTTCCAATCCGAGGTTGGACTATTGTTCAAACCCTGCTTTCCAGAACCTTGGAGTACACTTTACCAGGGAGGCTGAGAAGTGTGATACCCCTATAACTGGCACACACTCTCTGGTCCACCGATTTGAACAGGGGAACCACTCCTTAGGCACTGTCCCCTTCTTCCACGCAATGTTAAAAACGCATTTCATCCAAGACATCCCCTCCACACCAAGAGCTTTCAGCATTTCAGGCCGAATCTGTGTGGCTTTGCCACTGTGTAGTTGTTTGACTACCTCAGTGACTTCCGCCAAGGAAATTGACGATGATCCCCCATCAGCCTTGAACCCTGCCTCTACGCCATAGAGGGCGTGTTAGTCAGTATTTTACACCAAGTGCAGCGCGAAAAACGACTTATTACACCATACACATACAACTGGAATGTTTGCAACGTGAAAATGCGACATATTTTATTTGCTTCAAGGTCGATTTTGTAAACTTTGCCAGGAGAGTTATGTGAACGTATTTCTGCACACCTCTGATATGATTACAATAAGCCAATAGGCTATTTGACAGTTGCTTTATATTTTAACAAGATTGTACTGACATTACCTGGCACGCTTCTTGCCCATAGGACCTATGATCTTCAAAAAACTGGCAGACGTTTCTGCTACTCCTGGTCAAACTCGCATGGTTATTTACTAGCCTATAACAGTGTCGCTGTGTAATGTTTTGTAGGAATGTGATAGTCAAGAATGTGATAGCTTACAGTGATAGTCAAATAGGGGCTCTGGGAAACCTGATTACTGACAGGAGTTGATAGGCTACTTCATTCGGTTCATTCGGTTATCTCCTCTGGATTAAGTGCATCAGTAGGATGTGTGTGTGTGCGTGCGCACGCGTGTGTGTGTAAACTAGCCTATAACAAAAAGGAAGGCACTGCAGCAACACACATCTCTTGTCTGTCAATCAGTCCACCACACCCACTTACTTTTTTATAGCCGACGTGAAATTCTTGTGGAAGTATGTTTACAGTAAATAAATATCGCGTCAGATATAAATACAGTAGTCTGACGAATATTTGGGCCTCCGTTTTTTTTTGCCTTTTTGTTATGCTCTTGGTGTAAAACGGCCTTAATAAAACTCTCTCAACAATGAGCAATGCACATTCAAGCACACCCTTGCCCATTACATCTGCCACCTATGTCCGCTGCCATGACAACAACAACCACTACAGTGGTTATTCTGGATCAAACAGTCACTACTGCACTAATGTGATTATTACGACTATGAGGGAGAGGGATAGAGAGATACTGTCGAGATATAGTGAGAGAGACACTACCGGGCATCACAATTACTGTAAGAATCCAATATGCAGAGATTCCTGTTGACCAAGTTGTAGTAATACAATAAGCCAAGGACCATACTGAGCGAAAATACTGCGGGGTACACACTCCCGATCCGACCAATTTACAAAACGTAAGACCTCACACCTACTGTAACGATCAATAAACATGTTTTAATATTTGTGATGTCAAATCAGAGTCAGCAAAGTGCTCAACAACACCACTGAAGTGAAGGCCACACAAGAGCATCCATCCATCCTTAGTTATTATAATATGACACTGCCAATCAACATAAACCAAAGTCAACCAGGAACCACCAGCATCAATCGACCTATCGTACCGACACTTTTAAAAGCAAACAGGGAAAGCAATAAAAGGCATGACTTACTGTTACACCACATCCAGCTAGCCAACTCCGTTTGTTATAACATGAGCGGGAACGGCCCGGCCGATTGTAAGCTTGTCCATGATAACTTCTTTTGCTTATTTTTACTTTTTTCGGGTAGTCCAGTCCAAGCTGTATTTTATTTGTTTCATCCAGTGAACATGTGTGTTTTTAGAGAAATAACAGAATTTAGTTTAATTTCTGTGGCTGGACATGAAGTTCCCATGTTTGAATCTACCGGCGGTAGGACCAGTAAGTGAGTTAAGAACTGGTCGCTCTTGTCCAATCGCAGATTAGCAAATCATGAAAACAACGCTGATTTGCTGCTAATAAAAGTGGGAGTTTCCAGGGTGCACTTAGGTGCGTCCGGATGGTATATTGGAGGCAACGAATTAGAGAGCAGCCTCAGGTCACATGGTTGCCAAAAGTATAAGGCCACACGCACATACTCACTTTACCGATGCCCTGAGCACCTAGAAGTTAAGTAAACAGAAATATACTGATTATTACATGTCGTAAACAACACTGATTGACACAGAAATTAACAAAATAAAAAGATGTGCCTGTACAAATTTGTTTTTGTATGAGGAAAACATTTGTATGTCATAATTATTTTTCACTATCTAATTAAATAATGTATGTTTAGGTAGGCTTCCTTCTCCAGATATGTGTAGGGGGGCGGCACCCGTGCACCCATAATGTACCAGCCGCTACTGCATTTAACATTTCTGCAAAGTCCTGTTTGTAGTATCGGGTGACATTTAAAAATCAGAGCGAGTTCAGATTGAGGAGGGAGAGAGTCAGCATACTATTAATCATGTTAAATAATCGTGATTTCAATATTGACCAAAAAAATCGTGATTATGATTTTTTCCATAATTGAGCAGCCCAAGCCCATACTGCAGACCAGAATTCCGCTACTATGCAGTTGTCACAAATAGAAAACACAATCTTACAATATGCACAACTGCAAAGCTACCCCGACGAGTACCATCTGCTCCAGACTTCTAAACCAATCTCAAATAAAAGCCATCTCAGAGATCTAGCCCTAGGATTCGACCATAGCAACCAACTAATTAGAGTAGGTGGCCAACTGCGTGAAATTGTGGGCCTACAACGGGGCATGATGCATTCCATTGTCCTCAACTCCACATTACTCAGCTCCTGATAGGACACTGATTAAATGCTTCTACATCCCGGACCTGAACGAGTGCTCACTGGAATCCATCAGAATAACTGGATACTTAGAGGAAGACAAGCCATACGTAAATTCCAGCATTCCTGTGATTTCCAGCATGGCGGATTTGCTCCTTTCCCATTTTCGACTGTTTAAGCCACCATTTTTCTAGACTGGAATGGATTGTATTTGGCCCTTCACTGTTAAAATTGGCCCGACGCTGTGAAAGGTGGTAGGGCATCATTTTCAAGTGTCAAACCACCCAGAGGAGATACTCAATTCCAAGCCCCTTAGATGTTTCCCTGTTCAGTTACCCCCAATCTTCTGCCCATGGGGTGGTTTGACGCATCCCTGTTTAAGTCCTATAATGATTCTGAACTCATGTCCCATAGATGGTGGCATCAGTCAAGTACTGTCTGATCACTTCTGGGCCAGCTTCATAAAATACTATCTACCATCCCTTCAATCCCACCAAAAATGGCACGGTGAGGTTCCCAACATGACAGTGTCTACCGTGGGGTTGGTGGTGGACCCCATGCTCGCTAGAGCCCATTGCCCTATAGGCCAAGTCGAGAAAGTAGTCCCTAGCTGTTATGGACGAATTCAAGCGGCAGAAGTCTTAAGCAAAGGGAAACTCTATTTTCGACCTTTCAGCAGGTTGACCCTCACCATCCATACATTTCTGTTCTTCCCCTGCCCACATTCTCCAAGTTGGTTGAGGTTTTTATTTAAAAAAAGTTACCTTCTGGTTCCTGTGTCAGAGTTACAGTATTCTATATTTAGAACATAACAAAAAGCCATGCCCTATTAAATAATTTGCCATTGTACAAAATATTTCCATCTGTAGAAATATTTAGCAAATGTGTAAAAACTTTTTGCAAATGTGTGAAAATGTTTTGCATCAAGGCTATCATATTAACTGTACCATCTCGCTGATATGTATATAGCCTAACACGCACATTAGCGTTCTTCAGTATCCATTTAAATTACAAAAAAAATCAAATTCTTTTTTTTTTTTGTAAAGCCATAAATCAATTTATTTATAAAGCAAGCTTTATTATCTATCTGACGTGTAGCCTAAACTTATTGTCGGACTGAAAAATGTACTCTGAAACCTTCATTCCCAGGCCATCCTATTAAGTAGCCTATTGTCGAGAACATGGGACGTATGGTATAGTGTCGCAAACCTGTAACTTAAGTGTTAAGTTACCAAAGAAATAAATGTGTGAGCTCATCCAAAAACTTTTGAAAAACATTTTTACAGATGTAATAGCTTTTTACACATGCAAATAATGATATATTTTTAACCTTATTTGACCCCATATGTCCATTGCCATGTGAGTGATAATTGCAGAGGTGTAAAGTCAGTAGTAGACAACCTTTAAGAGAACAACATTTGACACGTGTTTGGGTTTGTGGGAGAGGAGTTGGTAGAATGGGTATACTGTATATATATAGACAATATAATCATGACAGTATGTATGATGGTAGCCAAAGTAAACAGTGTGACACATGTTGCAAAGCCTTAGAACATAATCTAAGATATCTGTTATCATTATGATTTATTGTGAGTTTTAACAATCAATGAGACAGTATATGTGGTCGGAATGCAAACACAGTACTGAGTCATTTTTATTTTAACAAACTATTAAACTATGTTTAGACTAATTATGTCACTTACATTGAGACTTACACTGAAGGGTCCTCAAAAGCAAATATAAACTTCCTTTTGAAATGCCAAGTTCCTGTTGCATTGATTTTGTTTGTGTCTGGCGACTGCACTTTTGCGATTGGAGCAGGTGAAACTGACTATTAACACAGGTGTAACATTCCTGGAATAAACACCGGTTTGTTATAGCGACATGACTCTTTTGCTTTCCATTCTTCCAAATGTAAACACGTGTTTGCAATTTGTCAGAGCAGGCAGGCCTGCCCAGGAGGGCTCTTTGCACAGGAGCTTCACCCACATATATGCACCAACTTCCAGGAAGTTATCTGTCAGACACACTGAACAGAAATACTTAAGGCATTCCCCTACACTATTACTTTTAAAGATGGGTCCCTGGGGTCTCCTTCTCTACTACAACATATAGCTAGCCCATCTTGCTGATATGTATATAGCCTAACACGCACATTAGCGTTCTTCAGTATCTATCTAAATTATAAAAATAACTCCAATTCTTTTTTTTTTTGGAAAGCCATAAATCAATTCCTTTATAAAGCAAGCTTTATTATCTATCTGATGTGTAGCCTACACTTATTGTTGGACTGAAAATGTTACTCTCAAACGTTCATTCCCAGGCCATCCTATTAAGTAGCCTATTGTCAAGAACATGGGACGTATGGCGCACATCGTGGCAAAGATCAGAACATGGTTCTATTTCTTGAGCTTGATTATTTGAATGGTTTTAATGTTTTGTATTCTGTTTTTTTGGAAATCCATAAATCAAGGAAGCTCATTCCCACTTTAGTATGTTTTTGTCATTAGAAAACATGTAAACATCCGATTATGTACATGGACTGGGAATTATAGACTACACACACACCAAGACCCAGACTCAACTGTCTAGCCACATTCCTACTAGCCCCCTCCTCCTCCTCCTAGCCCTTGGAAAGAAAGCTATGACTCAAACAATAGAGCATTTTCCACGGGTGTCTCATCTGAGCACAAACGGCAGCGACCAATCCCGAAATATAAAAAAGACATTATGTAACATACCACTGAAAGGACCCCACCTTTATATTTGGTAAGAGCTATGTGGGTGGCTTTGGCTCAGCCTCCAGAGTACACATCAGGCTAATAATTGCAGCTTAGGGCAAATTCCCTCACAAATACGACACTGAACATTTGAACCCCCTACTACAACAGGGGGGGGGGGGTCCAATAACACACCACACATAGACATATATGGTCCTGTGTGGTCCTGCATTTCAAGATACCCTTGATTAGGCCTAAACATGTTTTCCCCTTGCACACCTCCAAACCCGCTCCCAAATAGTGGTACACTCCAATTGTTCACACTGTTCCTTTAAATCCCTGTGCAGAAAGATTTGGGCCATACCACTGCGGCAGAAGCCCTGGGGTGGTTCACACCAACACATTAATTTGTCCTCATTTCTCATAGGTAAATATAGAAAATAATTATAGTAATGATGATAATGAGAACCTGATGACTTTTACGGGCTGTTCCTCTGAGTACAGGCTGCTGCGGGTGAGAGTTAGTTCAAATAAATGGGCCATGTGAAGGGTTCTCGGTAGGCTCATGGGAAGTAGTTTGAGCTCAAAGTACATGGCAATTTTTTCATTTAGACAGATTTCAAGGCAGACTGACCTACTGATTACAGCCGTGGTACAAGCCTTGCCAGCAGCTGGGCTGGGCCAAACTTTACCCATTTCTGAAAGTGTCTCAGAGCAAAACTACCTTGTCACAGCTTCAGTGTTTCCACTTTCAAAAATTATCCTTCATTACTTTGCAACGTTAGGGAGTGGCAGTGGTTGAATTTACATTCAAAATATTGTTTAAATAAATCACAAGATTTGACAAACATAGGGATTACCAAGTGCTATTATTATTATTATTATTATTATTATTATTATTATTATTATTATTATTACAATTATACAACAAAAAACAAATGACATACTGACATAACAAGCCAAATCCAAAACAAAAAAAGAACCACTACAATAATGCTGCCTAAAACACAATGCCTATGCCTTGTGTATACTTGTCAAGTTCCACAGTAGTGCACAGAAAAATAGAAATCATGCTACTGTAACTAGGCCTATTTGCAATCAATACTGACCATATTCCAAGCAGATGCAAGTGGTGCTCAAACTACGCCCACAGCAACTGACCTAACAATTGTGGACAACTTTCCCTTCCTGTCAGACTAAGGTCAGGGTTATGCTGGGGGTCAGGGCCATTTCCATCAACTTTTTGTTTGTTTGACATTTGATAGCATTAACCTGAAGGTCTATTTCATCATATGTAAGACTAAATGTGCATGACACCGATATGGACTTTCCATACCTAAACAAGCTTCCTTGCTTGTTAAGTAGAGTAAGTAGATCAGATCGACTGAGGTTTGTACATTTGAGTGTAAACCACTGTAGCTCTACTGAGAACTACAATATGTGCATGTCCACATGACGTGTACCGTGGTTAATCAACTTAAAACATCATAAACAATATTGGAAAATATGAATAGAAAGGTACATAGATGGTGCAGCAAATCACTTTTCAAGGATTTTTACAACACGGGAAAACAAAGACTGGTACTTTTTAAATTCTCGTGCCTTGTGTTTGTTTGGACTTTATGTCACCTGTTACCATAGCACCAGGCTGGGTTGGGCAGCATGTACACCTCTCTGGCTCAGTCTGACCAGTCACATATTGTAGTTAGCTTCTCTTTATCCTCCCCACTCCTATGCCTGAATATGCTGTGCCTTTCCTGAGCAACACAGGATACAACCAAACCTGGCCTCTCTCTCTACAAACTACTGCCTTTCACAGGTCAGGCATCCCATGGACTAGAGGGTGTGCTGTGTGTTGCTGCAGTCGATTTGCAAGTCATGCCAGGATTTATGAATACACACATCGACTGTGCATTGCATTCACATGCTCCCAGTCAACAAGGCCTAAGCTGGAGAGAGAGAGAGAAAGAGAGAGAGAGATATTCCTCTGAGAGGCTGGGTGTGGGGGTGCCAAGTAAGCGAGTGCATCATTGGCGACAGAACACAGGAGACTAATCCCAAGATATGTATAATGGCATCAAATATGTTTAATGGAATCTGTGCATGCACACATTGAGAGGTTTTACATATACGAATAAGCAATAAGATGTAGATGTGATTCACTGTCCTCCCAATTTCATGCTACACACTGAGATCTCTAGCAAAACACCACAAATCAGAAGGGACCACAGTCGTGGGATTGATATTTCCCAAGTTATTTTCATCCATACATACAACTACCCAAACACTACATCCAATACAGGATGTGCTGTAACTATAATTCTGACAATTATATTTATAATAGATATTGGAATTAGATATTATAGTGTAATAATAAAAGAGTCAACAAAATGCCTTTTGCAGGGTTTGATCCCAACACATTCTGTCTGCAGGATGTCACTGTCCATGTGTAATGTCGCAGCCACGAACAGTAAACCAAAAGCAAATGGACATTGACAGTGCCAGCTTTCCTACTCCATTTCCACAGCCTTAAGGCTGGTATTACTTGACATGAGGTACATACAGTATCTCCACTAGGTCTGAAGTGATGTCCCCAAAATACTCCACATTGCCTCAGTAGAAGTTGGGTGGTGAAAAGTATTAGTTTAAGCTTTTGTTATCTATTTATTTTAAAAGGTTCAACAAATGTCTTTAGTCTAGTCTCTCCGCCAACTGTTTTCAACTATTGTTTTGCATGGGCCTACCAGGGGGTGGAGGGAACCCTATTCATCCGGATTAGGGAACAGCCCTTCACGCTCATTGGCAATCTTGCGTTGTGCGGATTGGGGACAAAAGAGACAAGGAAGCTTTGAAATGCGAGAATGCAGGTGAATACCACTGTCAAAACTCTACTGAGCATTATCCTAAATGGACTATATGGAAGTTACATTATAAATGTTGACTTAGTCTTAGGCATGGGAACCCATTAGAAAAAACAATTGTTTTAAAAAGGCTTATCCAAGAGTGCTGATCTTCTGTGTAAAAGAGGCCCTTTAACACAGAAGAGTATTAAAATGACACACACACACACACACACACACGCGCGTTGAAAAGCTACAGTATCCCATTGCAGCCTCTTCCTAGCTAAATGCTCATTAACAAACAAAAAGAGGCACATTGACACAATCATCTGCATCTCAACAACCTTCCCATGAACATTCCATGAACTTTCCTCATACATGCACTCTTTGGACTGTTGCCTAGCACACACACAAACACGGCAGAACTTGTATTCATCCAAACAAAGTGTATTCATCCAAACAAATATCTCCATGGTGGCCATGAAGATATTTATGCCACAGTTAATGTAAACTACAAAATAATTTGTTAAACAGAGAAAGGAGTGAATGGGTGTGTCAATGTATAATTGTTATTATTGGACAGTTGAAAAGAAGTTTTTTCCTCCTGCTGGACACAGCATGACACAACTTATGTTGTAACACCCTTTAAGAGGTAATTTCATGAAAAATGAATATTTCTTGTTGTTTTTTAAAGTAGTTATGTCAATGTGATTTAGAGATGTACTGAGCCTTTCAAAGTGGACTGCTACCTTCCCGGTCTGTAATGCCCATAAAAGAAAAAGAGGAGAAAAATCAGGCAAATTAGAAAAGTCCTTACTTGTTATGTAGAAATGTGCTCACAGTTTGTTTGGTAACGTCAAGGGACTTCAAGACCAGGGTATCAAGACCCAGACAACAGCAAGACTTTGTGGAGTCGAGACCAAGTCAAGATCAAGGCAGGGCGAGACCAAGTCAAGACCAAGACCAGACCTGTGCGAGTCCCCCACTATATGACAAAGACACTTCTCTAATTGATCTTGATGATCCGCATTCCCATAAAAACTCACAAAAAACAAATTAAGATTCCTCTTCATTGTTGGGCTGGGCAATATAAAATCAAATTAATATCACTATAATTTAAAATGTGTACCTAAATTATAATTATTGTATTTGTTGTAAATGTTTCTCTTGTAAACAAAATAAAGAAAGAAAGAAATAAAGAAAGAAATATATAAATAAACAATGACCTATGCAAAAACAACACTGCTGATTAAGAGCAAGAAAAGGAACTGAACATCAGTGCAGCTCCAGTGGATTAGTGGATGTGCACTGTAGGCCTATTGTTGTGATCTTGCTCTCAGCAATCTTGCCCTATCACTCTTGCTACTATATGTAAAGGAACTAGGTTTGATTGTCTGCTACTAGATGTCACACAGTCACATTAGGCGCTCCAGCATCTCAGACCAAATCAAATGCACATGCCCAGGTATGAAAAAGTTATCGGATTAAAACCACAACACCCAGAGTACATGTATTACTGCTCTATATATAAAAACTATAACAACTATATGAAAATAGTTACTAGTTGCTAAATTAATGTGTAAAATATCGTAGCACCTTTAAACACTACTAGAATGCACAATATAACTCCTTGAAAACGCTGTGGAAAATAAATAAATAAATCTTCTTCTGCTTCTGTATTTGGTTCAAACTGATATGGTTTAAATGCTTTGTCAGAAGCAGTATTATCTTCGACAGCTCAACAGCAGCAAAGCCGTATTACGTCAGCACACTAAGTGGAAGAGGGGGCGAAGTGAGCAGTGGCTCTAAAATTGGTATTATGCGGTGCTATTCCACATAATCTATGTGGTATTTTCACTTAAGCGTGCCAAAATACATTGCATTGAGACCTCAAGGAACTATGTCAACATGTGGAAAGAGGTATGGAATGACCACTTTAACTGACAGACATTATAATCCCTTCCTCTCCCAGGCCCCTTTTAGGAAATCTGAGCCTTGCTGGGGCTGGAAGGGTCCATCTGTGTACAGGATCCGTCTATATACGGACACATCAGAGGGATCATAAGCATTAGATGACCACCCCTCCCCGTCACACCTGACCACCTGTTGGAAAACATCTCTGATGTCAAGAGGGCATATTATGCTGTAGCCAGTGGAGGAGGGCACCAACACTTTCCTAAGCTTTTGTTGAAACTGTGCCACTCCACCAGGAATGGAACAGTAAATATAGCCATAAGTTATTCATCCCTAGTAAGTGAAAAAGCAAACGATCCGATTGGGAACATGAAAGCCTTAGTTTAAATACTTTATTATACTATTATACAATTTGGCTAAGCCAGCAGGGAATCAATATGCCGACTGATACAATACTGTAAAAAGTTAAATGGGGGGTAGTGTGATGTTTGGTTTAAGTTAAGAAGTGTGCATACTCATTATTATAATGATTTGATTTGATTTGTTATTAAATTTTCAACTTTTTTTATATAGCTGAAATAAACACTCGCAACTCTCAATCTGGAAGAGCTAAATACAGTATAGTGATGTCAGAATAACAGCGGTATGCATTAAGCTATAATGAGTCAACTTTTATATGTATGGTAAAAATTATCCCTGTTGGGCCAGCAAGTCTTCTGAAAGAGGCTTGCTAAAACTACAGTAAGCCCAAGTCTGACTGGCCAGAAGCCCAAAACATTACCAGTACCAGTCATTTCTTATTTACAGGACAATGAGTCAGTCAGGAACATGACACAAAGCATAAAACACACACACACACACACACACACACACACACACACCCACAAATGACTGTTCATTGAGAGATCATACTCCACCATAAGGAAGACAGAAGTAACAGACCTAAATAACATACAGTCTGTATACAGAACAAGACAATACACAGCCTCAGCATCACACCACAGAGACTAGACTATTAAAACACTGAAGTCAGATGTCTTGATTTCCCTGATTAAGTTTATGAGAAAACAAACTGGGCTTCCCTAATATGGTGTGTTTAAGTTGCCTGCAGCCCTAAGCATGTGTATTTAAGGGTTTAAGAAATTATATAAAGAGAAGGTAGAATTTCCTTTAACAGGAAAGGAAAATAATTTAAAAATGATAACTAGTGCAAAATTGAAAGGGCTGCATGTAAAAACAAAAAGTGGCACCAACTAAACTGACTATCTGTTGCCAACATGACCTATATTCCAGATTGAGGTTTGAATGGACAAAAGCATTCCATTCTCAAAGGAAGAGTCCAAACCTTCCATAATAACCCCCCCACCCCCCGTCCAACACACACACGAACACATACACACATACACACACGTGCGCATTGAGGTCTTGTGTGGTTCTGAATGAAAAGGACTTACATTCTGCATTCAGGACATTTCACACAGTGGCCAAACCAAAGTTTGCTGGGCCTCCGGTGAATTATTACCAAGCTATTACCTTTCATCACAAATCAGGTCTCAGTGAGCAAAAGTGACATTTAGAAATAAACAAATTACAGATTAACATGATGTGCTTAGGGAGAGTCCTGTCAGATGACTCAGATCGTTACAAAGTCCAATAAGACTTGTGAAAGTCGAAATTACTAATTGTATGTACGGTAATCTATTCCCACATACGGTGTCAAATGAGCTAAATGAGGTGACTTTGTGCGTCAATTCGTCAATGTAAATACTAAAATATTGATTTAACAATGCTACAGCCTCAATCAAATGGAACCGCAAGGTGGTAATTTTAAAGGGTATGTAGTAATAGAACTCAGTTTAATAATGCATTAGCTAATGTATTTCTTCACTGACAACTGAATGTTAGGTACAAATACTACCGTTGGCTGTAATTTTGGAACCCAACTCAATTATATGAAGACATTTAAACAATTATCGGATTTGGGGTGTTTTGACATGTCGAGAGGTGTAGGTCTTATTGCAAAACGCTCAGAAACGACAAAGGAACTTGTGGCTATAGACGCAGAGAACCTAACATGTCAAAACTGAGCTACACGTAGGATAGCTGAAGAACCGCGTACTAAGTCGTCAACTAGGTCCTGATCATTTCAAGTTGTCGTATTGCAAAACGCTCATAAACGGCAAGGGGGCTTGAGCTGAGCATCCCATTATGATATAGCCTACATTAGCGGATTCAGCTCTATCACAACGATAACAACTAACTGCATTATGTTACAGAATTTATGAATCTAGCCTACTATTAAAAGAATGTCACAAAACTAAAACAGCTGGCTAAAGTAACAACCTTTAGTCGTCATCTACCAATAAATAGCCTAGCCATAATCTGCAGCATTTTCAGCATACCGGTAGTTTTGATCTGAATGTAATAACAAAAAAATACAATGTTAGACAGCTCGGTTGCATACAAAAATACTCACTTTGTATTTCATGTTTAGCGCCTATCCACACTCTGACTCCAGGAAAGTAGGAAACATCCGCTTATTACATCAAAGATCATACATATGAATGCTGAACTGGAATGTTTCTGCGCTATTATGGAGCCATCCAGATACCGCACCAGATTATATACAAAATAGTCATATATATGAATCCAGTGTCCTTGTACTTTGTTCAACGTGATTCTGAAGTTGCGATCTTCACTCTTTTCCTGAGACTGGTCTTGGCTGCCACGGTCGGCAGCTAATCTGCATAAAACGCTTCTTATTGGTCATAAAGAATGTGCCATCCCTCTGCGACTAGGGTGACGTCATTACTACATTTAATAGGATTATTTAATTCTTGACAGTATACATTTAGGCTACGCCATAAGAAACATCCAATCATTATTTGTATATTGGATATTATCTGATATTTGATAAATGCAATATGTTGACATTTTATTTGAACCCAATTCTACTGACTGGAAGTCACATGCTATACATAAAAATAGACAGTGAAGTGTGAAGTATGTCGAAGCATCCTTTGAGGGAAGTTGCTTCCGAGTATAAAAGCAAACCAACAAGCCCCACACCCAGTGAAGCAAACATGCAGTTCTGTTAAACAGTTTTTGAAACTACTACGTTTAAGTAAACTAACACACAACATGCCTGTCTGCTCCAGTAATCATGAAACAGAATTTGGTGCAGCATTTTTTGCATGTCAATTTACATAGCATTTATAGCATCAGTAACCTACCCTTGTATTTATGTGAAGTTGTGCTAAATAACACAAATAACAAAGTCAAGCTTGCCCATACCTGCTGTAAAAAGTAATATTTTTCTGTCCACTTTGTTCTTTTAGTGCCACATTTATATATTTCACATGCAGTTGAGGTTCAATACAGAATTTGAGAAACAGAATTTGTACAATAACGTAATTATTTTATCCATTGAATCCAAAAAAACATTATCACACAGCAGTGCAAGCATTTAACTTGCCACTCGTGCAATGTAATTGCAGGTAAAGTTAAATAGTTGGGTTATTAGTAGCTTATAGTGGTTTGTACTGTATACAAAGTAGAATGTAATGTATGTCTTCATCCAAGCTATCATGTATGAACACACAAACAAAAGCATTTGTTTTTAAGTTGTAGTTCACTTATAAAAGAAGTAAAATAACTCAGACTGACCCTTATGCAGAGATGCGGATGTCAGCAGAGATGCTGCCTACAGTGAAGTTTCTGTAGTTGTGAGAGAAGTAACAATACCCTATAGCATCTCTGAGCTGAGCAGAGGAGCTGGCAGGAAGACCTTCCTCTCTACATGTTAATTTAGTGTCATGTTAATGCCTCCTGCAGACACACACACAAACAGAAGTGGAAACACATTAAAAAGCAGATCAGCTGTGGTTGTTTGTTAAGTTTAGTTTTTTCTTAGTTTTCAAAGTGTGAGCTGGGACCCCCAAGGGTTTTGAATGAGGATATAAAAGGGAAAGTTTTTAAATTATATGTTTTTGCTTGCAGACAGCAACTTCTTATTTGTTTAAAAATAAAGCTAAGCTGTTTGGTATTTGGTTAACACATGCAGTACATTTGCACTCATATGGTTAACCCTCTAATTAGCTGCCTTGAAGTATGTTTCTAAATAATTTGTGTAAGCTCTTTTATCTCAGAGGCCCTAACATTCTTCATTGTCCATGATCAAGAGTCAACTCCTTACATTGAATGCCTATTGTGGAGGGACTCAAAACAGTCATTTGTGCATATGTACAATTATGTACACTATGACCAGCTGCAGATTATTTTTCAGGCTACAAGTCAGTAGGGTATTCCTCTCTGGTTACTGAACATAATTGTGTGTACATGTGCACCTATTTCCTATGACAAACATGACTTACTGGCTTATCAGATTGCACTGAAGAAAATACCTTAAAGGCACAACACTGATTTACAGTACCACAGATTCTGCAGATTAAAAGCATCTATTTTTATTCTCGTTCAGTTAGCCAATAAAACATCTGTATCGCCACTTAGACTCACAAGATCCCAAGTCACCATGACAACTGTCACCATGGCCATATTATCCATGGTCTCACATTATATAATAGAACCAGAGAGGCTGATGGTCTATATGTATGCAGAGGTCACTCATTAGTATTTTGCCCCGTTTCTGCACGGAAATAGCTGGTAATAGACGCAGTGAAACATGAGCTGGCTACAGTACCTTTCATCTTTGCCAGGTGCGTGGTGTTTGGGTTACATAATGGCCCTTTAGAGTTGAACCCTGCATTGACATAGGCCCGACACGCCATACATCTTCCTTAAGTAGATCACAAGGCTGGGAGATACGAGTCAGGCTCTCCTAACATAGAGATCCCCCCACCCGCTGCTGTTCGCCAGACATACACAGGCAGGCGCTCTATGAGGAGGGCTTTCACAACAGCCCCTCTGTAAAGCTGTACCTCATAAAAGAGTGTCCCTCACACACTTGTAAAGAACCAGCCCGGGCAGATTTATAGGGGCCTCCCCGTGTTTCCCCGCTCCATAGTGAAGGCTTCAACAGACGAGACCCTCCCCATCTGCTCCTCTTCCTCAGTGTCTCCATCTCTCTGCACTGTGACCTTCCAAGGCCTTGTGGCTTGGCGGGGGACACTGGAATGCATGGCACACACACACAAGAGCAAAGCATGAGAAGTTGCGAGTCCAACACAGCCAGGGTCTCGCGTTGCTTATGCTGCCATGTGGAGTCCCTTCATCAGTCTGTGAGTAAGCGCAGCCTCACTAGAAATAACAAGGAAATGAAGGAGTTTAGTGGAATTACAGTAACATTTCCAGACACTGTCTCACCCTATGTACAGCACATGCAAGTGAGAGGAACAGACATGTGGTTTGCATAGTTGTACAAATAGGGGCAAGCCAGATCCTCCCTCAGCCCCAGAGATGTTTACTTTTCCTCTGCTCGTAAACTCCTGGCATTTCTGATATACACCATTACTTTCAGCCTTGAAAACTTCAAATCTCGGTATCAGTATGCCACCCTCTATCAACATCACTGTTCTGACATGCATAATGCGCTGTGCTTAATGTTCGTTGTCACAGCGCTCAAAGGGGAAATGACTAATCTATTTCCTTCAGCATCATTAGCTGAATTAGTGATAGATCCGAGACAATGCTAATGGCATAATGACGCTGTAACCACAAAAGTAGCACTGCAGGGCTCCAGTCGCCTCCAGCCTTGAAGAAACTGATTTAACCCTGATTGTCACAGTTGTATTTCAATGACCTGAATAGCTCCTTGTCCTTGGCCCAAGGCTATGCTTTGTTTGGCCTTCCACATGGAGGTGCATACGTGATCCACAGCCTCTCAGAAACAAGGCAATAAAAGTGTGTATGTAATTTACCATCTTAATGTGAATTCCTCTACCTGGATGCAAGGCAATCTTTTAAAAAGTAGAGTTCAATGTTCAGTCAGTCTTACCCACCCCACCCCCCCACACACAGATACACACATGCTTGTTCATTCATTGTATATTGCTCAGCTATAGGACTACTTTCCCCTGTGAGCAATTTGCCTCTGGATTGGACTTCTTTTCTGGTGCAAAGCCAACTGTTCATCATTCTGTCACCAGTCGCCTCAGGATAATGCTTCAGTGTCAAGCAGAGTTGTAAATTCAAACTACATAGATCGGCCTCCATAAAGCAACTAGCTGTATTTATGGAACCTAATCTTTATATTTTGAATGCTGGGGCAACACGGTCACGCATGCAATATTTATGCAGATTGACTTGCATAAATATTGACCACAATATATTGACCAGAATCATTCAGTGGATTGGACATTAAGTCAATCAACACTTTAATCTTTCACTCCAACAGGAGTGGCAGGTGTCTGATAGGGCTCTTAAATTTCACCGCAAGACACTTCCTGGTTGGCAGTATGATAAGGCCTCTTTTTGGCATGGTGCCAGACTGTGTGTTGACCCCCCACCCTTTCTGTCTGATTTGAGGCATGTTTTTGTGTGCTTGTGTGCAGGCAGCGTTAATCAGGCTGCTGATATCCCAGTGATTTAAACTGGTGGAAGAGAAATGAAGCTGTCATTAAGGAAATGGAAATGTTTTAGTGCAAGCATGCATTTGTTTGTATGCCTGTGCACTTGTATTGCATTGTACGTGCGCTTGTATTTGTGCTACATTCAAATGTGACATACTGTATTCACATGCATATGAAACTCTTGGTTGTGTGATAATTGGCCTGTATATGATGTCAACATGAATTGGGGTTTAACTCCCTTCACACACACACACCCCTCTCCTTCCCTCAATACTCAAATTGCTTCTTTTTTCTTTTTTTTTGTATTCCTTTTGTTCAGATGTGTGCCAGAGAATGATCTGTTTCTGTGACAGATCCAATGCTTTTGGACAGCAGCTATTTTGGAAAGGGCTGTCCGGGGACGTTGAAACAAAGCGCGGAGAGGAAAACATTGTGGTTTTGGCTAGACTTGGCTGGTTATTTATGGAGAGGATCCATCCATCCTTTGTGCTCTGTGGGTTAGGGCAATGCGGGTGGGGATTCTGGGAAAGCAGGGATCTATAAATGTGGCTGCCGCCCTGCCAACTCCCAATGATGCTGGGCGGGTAGGGAAGAACATTCAGTGTTGTGGACTTCGAAATACACCCACACAAACATGAATGTGCACAAGAACACACAAAAACAAGCACACACGCAAACATGTACACAGACATAGACAACAGTGTATTATCATTATTATGCACTTTCCTGCAACAGCTCCCTGCGACTGTGACCTACTTTAGTCCCTTTGTACGGAGCACGTTTTTTAGCAATCTCCCTTTGAGAGGAGAGTCATCTCCTCAGTTCCCAGTGGCTTCCGCCTTTGCAGCCACACCTGCGATTTGTGCCAATCCCAGGCATGTTTCACTGCCTTGATCTTTATCAAACACACAGGACACAACAGAATATCACAAAAGAGCCCAGACAAAAATCTGCGTGCGTGTGTGTGCGTGCCTCTAGAAAAGGGGCTGGAAATGGCGCTCTGGTTTCCTGCATACCCTTGTGATTGAGATGAATGGGTGTAGTATGGGAAGGGTTTTGCTGAACAGAAAGGCCAATACAATCGCTGGCCACCCCACTGGCCCCCTCTCGGGACTCACGTTGCATAGTATGGATAATATGCTACTGACATAAAAAAAAATAATGCAGATTATTGCTGTTTAAATATATATATATATATCTTTTTCTTTTTTTTTTCTTTTTTATCACATTATTATGAACAATGTCCAGGAATTTGCTACGTACCAGCCTTCCGTCTGCAAAGGCCTCAGCCAAATTTGGAAACTTGTTGGAAGTAGAAGCTTCTGAGCCTTCTGACATGGTAATGGTAATGAAAAAGCATTGTTAAATGACAAATATAGGTTTATATCAAAATAACCAGTTTGGCTGATTGCAGCCCTAAACAGTACATTCCCATTATACTTGCATGTAGTTACCTCTGGGCCTCTTTAGTAAACCATCCATCCATCCATCCATCCTTAACCGCCTATCCGGAATCGGGTTGCGGGGGCAGCAGCTCCAGCAGGGCACCCCAAACTTCCTTTTCCCAAGCCACATTAACCAGCTCTGACTGGGGGATCCCGAGGCGTTCCCAGGCCAGTGTGGAGATATAATCTCTCTCTCCACCTAGTCCTGGGTCTTCCCTGAGGTCTCCTCCCAGCTGGACGTGCCTGTAATACCTCCCTAGGGAGACGCCCAGGGTAGTCCTTACCAGAACATCTAACCACAGAACAACATGCCCCCAGTTTTATTGCCGATATTTTAGATAACAGTCAATTTTACTACTGTACAGAACCAATACTCAACTCTATTTGTCTTTGTTTTGAACATATAACCGGGAATGTTCTAGGACCAGATGACGTCATTTGTTGAATTCGTAAGTCAGAAGCAGTATTATCAAAACTGATGTCCTTCGGGTCAAAATGACCCAAATCACTCTAAATCAGGCTCTAAACCTAATTATACAGCATACACAGACATGTGCACTGCTGGCACAGCAAGGTGTGAGTTTGAAACCCGACGAAAACAGGAGGGTTAAAAGGCACACAAAAGATTTTTTAATACGACAATTGCGACGAAGGACATAGGGCAATTAGTTGAGCTGTAAAAGAAATTCCCCTTTGCTCCACCTGGGGGCGCTGAACCACAACCCAGAGATCTGCAGCCGATTGAGGAGATTTCCTAGCGCAGCTTACTGTTAGTCATTACGTACACGGTAGATCTATAACAGGCAAAGACCGTGTTTGTTAATATCGCAAGTAGTTTCGATATTTATGGTGTTCCATTATCATCCGTGTGCGTTCATACACAAGTACGTGTCATATCATTAATTTGTATTACGCTATGTTTGTTTTTACTGTGTCATGACCGAGCTAATGTTATTAGCATGTTGTTAGCACATTCTTCTCCAGTAATGATTAATACGTGACAAGATATTAGTTCACACTTTAAGCTGTTTGCATTAAACTGTTTGTGGACATCTACACCATCTGTAGTAGTTTATTTGTGTTTGGATGCTAGTTTGCTTCAAGAATTGCCATAGTCATAATGTATAGGGGATTATTACTTGGAATCGCTATATTGCTATATTACAATATCTTATATTAATATTATGGTATGTCTTATTGTTATTTGTTTATCCCCTTTTCTTTAGAACCACACAAATACTAAATACACATATAAAGTCAAATAAAGGTTCTACAGAAAGAAAACATTTTTCAAGGCATTTTATTAGATGCAGAACGGCGGTCACGATTCCCCCAAACCACCTACAGTCCATTACAGTAAGAACCACCAAAACAACAATTAAAAAACACACAATATCATACACAATCAGATGGCGCCCTCTGGTGGCAAAAGTCTATATAATTAAGGGTGACAGGAGGGTTAATATTCACTGAAATGGTCTATACTGAAAATAGTAGATTTCTTCTTTATACCTTCTTTGTTACCTGTGACAGGGAAAAATTAGCACCCCACATCATTTTTTTCAAGACCGTGAAATCTAGTCCTAGCCACTTACCTGTACAATTACTGGGTTTATGGCTGGAAGTGTAAGTAAGTAAGTAAATGTTTATTTGTCCCCAATGGGGCACTTGTTTGTACAGCAATGTAGTTAAACAGTTAACAGTTAGTAAACAGTTAACAGTTACAAATAAAAAAGGCGTTAACAGTTGGAATTTTTGTCAATATGTTCAATAGGAATAACAACAGGATAGATAGCAGGTAGTCTGGTAGACAAACCGATTGGTAGAGAAGTAGGCCTGTTAGTGGTAAGGCAGGCAGGCAGATAGATAGGCAAAGGAGCAGGCAACAGGAGCAGGGACGAACAGTCGATTTGGAGGACCCGTGCCAGGGTCCGGGTGGTTGACGTGGGAGGCTTGCACCTGGGCTTCGATGTCCCATTGAGCAGCAGCCAGGATTCGGGAGGCAGGAAGGATCAGTTCAGTAGGGGAAGTGACAGGGCTTTAAGCTTGACGTTCTGGGATACAGGACGCTAGGTTAGAACAAAGTCGAAGCGACCCAGTAAAAGCGCCCCGTCTTATGGCGGCCTGTAGGCAGGCCTCTTTTTTACATATAGTTTGTTCTTTAGCAGGCCGTCCTTCTTTCCCACGAAGAAGAATCCGGCACCTACAGGAGACGAAGGTCTGATAAGGTGGGCAGCCAGAGAGTCGTGGATGTAGGTTTCCATCACAGTTCTTTCAGGACTTGAGAGGTTGTAGAGTCGCTGGGAGGGAAGTGTAGCGCCTGGCAGAAGACCAATGCACAATCTTACGGCCGTTGAGGAGGAAGCTTAAGTGCTTTGGTCTTGCTGAAATTGTTTGACAGGTCATGGTAACATGCTGGGACAGACGTCAGGTCCAGTGGAGGAACATTGGGTGCTGAAGGGTCGAATGGGGGAAGCGTCGGTCCTCTGGTACGCGTGATATCTCTGGACCCGGAGGTCGGGGGCCTGGGCATCTGGCCTCTATTAATGCCTGCGTGTCCCTGAGCCCGGGACCAGTTGTCCCCTCCGGTCACCGGGGCCTTCTTCGGCAGGGGTGGGGCTCCCGTTGCCTCCCCTGCTGGCTCTATCACCATGAGGGCGTGCGGTAGTCCCCGGGGCGCATGACCGGTCTCGTCGGGGCGGGTTTTGGCCCTCGTCCTTGGAGGTGGTCGTCTGTGGGGGCGGGGACTCCGTCCGGGATCGGCCTCGGACTCACGGGGCCCTGGGGACGCTGGCTCTGCCTGCACTCGGGTGGGAAGGTGATGTCAGGTGGCTGTCGTCCCTGGTTCTCCCATGTTCTCTCTCCCTGGCGGTGGGGAGCTTCCCGGCACGGTTCTCGGCTGCT
>JAODUG010018247.1:0-22326 GCA_027564795.1 Aphredoderus sayanus
GAGAGAGAGAGAGAGAGAGAGAGAGAGAGAGAGAGAGAGAGAGAGAGAGAGAGAGAGAGAGAGAATGCGCGCCTTGGCGGGCGTACACACACACGCCGGCACCTGACGCTCCTCTTCCCTCTCCTCACAGTGTGGCGAGCTCTCTCACTATCGGGATCTCTCTCTTTCCCCTGTGTTCCCTCCCTCTATCTTTTTGCCGTCCTTTCTCTTTGCCTTCTTTTGCTCCCTCCCCTTCCCCCTCCCCCCCATCTTGCCCCCCCCCCCGCCCTCTCTCTCCTCACTCTCTCTCTCTTTCTCTCGCTCTCCTTTTGTTTGAAGTCTTCCTCGCCGTGCTGCAGGATTTTTATTGGCAGGGCGGACGAGGCGCTGGGCTGAGGAAGGTGAGTGAGCGGGGCCGTGCGGAGGTGGCTGTGTTGGACGGCTGGGGGGGGGGGGAGGGTGGCTCTCTACGTCCACTGGTGGGGGCAGAGGGAGGCTTTTGGTGCCGCAAGCTCATCGGTGAATTGTCTCACAGGGTGCTTTCCACCCTTCCCCCGGGCAAGTCAGCGCAGAGCTCTGTATCTGACGGCTTAGGCTGTGTGTGTGTGTGCGTGTGTGTGTGAAGGGTTCAAGTACATGATTTCAAGGCGGTTTAGCGGCGGGCTGTGTTGAGCCGCCCGTGTCCGCTCTGATTTGTCGCCTGTGTTGTGGATGTGTTTACCGTCACCCAGGTAGGGGAGCTGTCACAGCCGTCGCTGTCCAATCAGCCTCAGTAGACAGGTGGGTGCGTGTGTAAATGGGTCCTATAGCCTTGATTTGATGTTATTTGAGTGTGTGTGTAGTGGGATGAAGCCCACCCTGTCTGAGGGCAGTAGAAAGTGTGTGAGATGGCCAGTGTCCCTTGTGTGTTATAAATAACAATAGCATTCCTGTGTTTTACTGCTGATTCAGCCTCCCTCTCTCTGGCATGCTCTCCTTAATTGTACTTCCCCTCCTGTCAGCTGCCACTCCTTCCCTTCCACGCCTTCTCTCTCCCTCTAGTTCGCTCTTTTCTATTTCGTGTCTATCCTCGCCTTTAACCCCTCTGTCTGTCTGTCTGTCTCCCGCCCACACAGCTCACCCATAGTTATAGCTAGAGAACAAAGAGGAGAAAGAGTAACATGGAGGTTTAATGTAGCAGCCCTGCGTGGGCTAATGAGTGCCCCCACCCCCTCCCAAGCCTTTTCCTCACATCCCACTCATCGTTTCTCCGTCTATTCTCGTCGTCGAGCCCTCATCCATGCATGCATGCATCCAGCCGTCTGTCTATTTCATTAATCTTTTGTACTCCCCGCTCACCTCGCCCTCCCAGAATGCACGTGCCACATCTGATGATCTTATCCCAGCCCCGGTCTGAATGTTTACCCTCGAGTCTTCCAGCACTCTTCCCTCCATCTGCAGACATTTGGCCATTTGTCCCTCTTATCTTTAGTCTGCTCTTCATTTCGTCATGTATTTTTTCCCCCACTATATTACAGTGTGTCTTCTTTCATTTATCCATGTATTCCTTTCGCCCAACAAACCTCACTCATTCTGCCATGCCTGCACTGCAAGCAGTCAGTATAAATGCATTCATATTGCACAGAATTTACACAGAACCGTACAGTATACTGTAGAGTATTGACATACATTTTGAATGTGTAAATGCATTATTAGATGAATAATGCATTCGCCTAATGTATAAAGTACTCTCATATACAGACACACTACTGTGTGCTAGATGGCCTAATACCATGTACATACAGTACAGTCTATAAGCCTTGTGTAAGACTATCCTTATCTCACACGCACCAGTTTTGTGAGTTTTGAACCCCTCAGTGCAAAAGCGTTTACCATGTAGCGTAAGTAATCGGGCCAATCAGCAGCCAGCTGAAGTTTTGCCCCAAGACAACGACATCAGTGTACGTCGTATGTTTCGGCTTCCACCGGCGCTCTAGCTAATTTTAAGCATTGTGATTGGGTGAGATAAAGGTAGGTAGTCCAATCGTACGTAAGGAAGTTTGATTGAAATGTATTGGTACAGCCTTTATGACGAGCAGTGGTTTGACATTGAGGGGTTTCAGACTGATACGCATGGCAAAGTCAAACTGTAGCTTGTGAGATCAGGATGGTTTCACAAGCAGTACATGCCCTTACAGAAAACTCCACAAGCATTTCACATTATTTTGTAAGGGTACATCCACCATCTACTATAAGCTCATCACATTGTGTTTCTGCCTGTGAGAGGTGTAACCTAATGTGACCATTGGCCTGTGTCCACATCACCCCCCACCCCGAGCAGGCAGAAGCATCCTGTTGTTGTCACCAGGACGGGCGACCCAGGCTTTGATGTGGATGCCCTCATTATTACAGCACAACACCAGTCCTGTTTGAATAGCAGGAAGTGCCCTTATCGGCTTCACATGTACACATTTGGATGCGCGGCATTATAAAGGCATAGGAATGCTGCGTTGCATGAATGGAGATTCACCTCGCAGGAACTGCGATTATTAGAAGCAAATGATTTTGTAGTCTGCTCCCGGTCGCACATCAGCCTGCTGGGAACCAATGGTTAGTGCAAATTAGCTGAAAGAGGTCCAGTCATCTGCTAATGATCAGATTGACACCTGTTTTATCACCGCAACTGAATGGAAACTTTCCAGTTTTCAAAGTCGGGATTGTCTTTCCAGGCTACTGCTGTGCCGAGCCATAGGCCCATACATGAACCCAGTGTCTGATAATGAATGCATTCTGTCTGCGTAAATGTGTCTCTCGTCTGCTTGCAGCTTCTGTTTGTCTGGATATCTCTGTGCCCCTCGCCTCTGTGGCGGCCATGTTGGTCACGTTCATACAATCTCTCTCTCTCTCTCACACATGCGCACAGACACAAGCGAACACAGACTTTTCATCCATGAGGTGTTGCGTTGCATCAGCAAAAGGTTGGTGGTAATGTTATTGGCCGGGCCGAGTCAAATGTTCCCTGCAAACTCATACATCTCAACACATTCTCGGTGTAGTAAATGTAGGCCAGGGTGTTACGTTGATGAAGGAGAACAGCCAACCATACACCCTACTTTCTCCAGACCCTGAATAAACCGGGTGCCTGCTGTGGCACTGCAAGCTGCAGAATCCCCCAAGTTTATTCATATTTTATGTCTGTTTCATTATTCACACTTGCTTGTTTGCACTTGTAGGCCTGACTCCACTGCAATGGAGACGGTGTGACTGTTGTGTGTGTGTGTGTGTGTGTGTGTGTGTGTGTGTGTGCGCGCGTGTGCTGACTACCATCACAATGGGTCCAGCGTGAGCGATTGCATTGCCCTCGGCGAGCACAGGATAGGAATAACAGGGCACAGGAAGCAAGGACGGTCTCTATTTTTTGCCATGTCTCTCTCTCTCCCCCTCCCTCTTCCTCCCTCCCTCTATCTCCCTCCTTCCTCCCTCCCCCTCTCTCTGTCCCTCCCTGTGTCCCGCTCCCCCATTGTCCTCTGTGCGCTTTCCCGGTTGCTGTTCTCTTACAATCTCTAAATGTACCGTGTCTTCATCGTGAAAGTTAGCACTTTGAGAGAGGTCATGACAAAGGACTCATTCTTAGTCACGTCCTCTCTCAAATTGCTAAATGGTTCCTTCCTTCCCCCTACTCTCTCTCTAATGGTTGTCCCCCTAAAGCTTGAAAACTGGACTTGGACAGCAATGGAGAAAAACACAATTCCACCCTTCCTGTTTGCCTCTGGCCTTTGGCCAGCAAACATGAAAAAATCAGACGTCATTACTATGCCCATGTGCTTTGTAGATATGTTGGTGATACGCAGAGGCCCTTTATTGGTTGTTCAGCTGGCGTTTCTAGATGCCATTTTGAGAGGAGATGTGCACCGAAATGTGCGGTGGAAAATCAAATAATGTCATTGCTTTCCTTCTGAGAGTTTCCACTTAAGCTGCAGATACTGCTTAAATTGCGGTTCGGTTTTGAGATGTTGAGATCTCTTAGGTGGTCCTTCATCACCATGTGTATTTTTTTACAATGTAAGAATTTGTGTATATAACGCTTGAGTCATAGTGTAAAATTCTGGGTGAGAATGGAGAAGGTACGGTGAAATATACATTGTAGACATAAGTACAATACGGCAACACACCGGCAAGTTATTAAAATCACATTTTAGAAAATAAATGTTTTTGTGAGCTTGGCAGGACATCCATTGCCGTCTGTAGTGAGGCTCAGCCTGTCACACATGCGCAGGGCCAGTTTTGTGTTGTACGCTTCACTACAACACATCATTTAAATGTTTTTCCTCATTATATCACAACTCTGCTTTTGCAAAAGTATTGACAGTTTGCAGCTATCCAGGCTGACAAACAACCATGGACGGTGGCAGTAACACTCTCAATTACCATTGCTGTGTTTGCTCGCCAAATTGAGCATCATTAAACACCTTTCACCGGCGCAGCTCTAACCACTAGCCAGATAGCGGTGGAAAGGCAAGAGGTCAGTCTTCATTCTCGGTGTATACCGGGGTCGAGAGGTCAGCAGGTTTGAATGGACATTTCCTGACGACGACAGCACGGAGGGCTTAGTGACTCCGGGGAGGGCATGGGTCAGACGTTTTAGGGCCGGGCAGTAAAACCCACTCCTGTAGTCTGTTAGTCACAGTGTTCACAATGACACTACCTGGTAATTTATGGGTCTCTTCAGCCCTCCCCCCTTTCACCCTAATAAGAGAGAGAGACAGAGGGAGAGAGAGTGCTTTGTGTGTGATCGTCACAGATTTGACATGGGTTTAAAACAAAATGAGTGTCCCTCTTCGCCGGATCGCCCGAAGGCAGACCAGGAGCCATGCTGGCCTCAGAACCTCTGGCTCGCCTCCTCACTTCCTCGACCCTCCCTCCCTCTCTCTCCCGTCGTTTTCATCCCACTCTCTCTCTCCCGGCATCAAAAGGGGGGGGGGGGTTGTGTATGTGGGGTGGGGTCCAAGCCAAAGTTGCCGTGGCATTTCTTTTTGCGTTGTGTTATTTTCCGCTGCCCTGCTATTCACTTGTGCACTGTGTGATGTAAGCTCAGTGGTGTGTCAGACTGCAGCCGGGAGATGTTTGATTGGGACTCCTTTTATTTATCGCCACTTTCTTGCTTTCTGTCTTTCTTTCTGTTCTTTTTTATTTATTAAGACCTCCCACTCAGTGCTGTGACACAGCTTCCCTCCGCACCCAGCGGCAGTGTAGGAGGTGAGGCATCTCTCTTCTCTCTCTCTCTCCCCCCTCTCTCTCTCTCTCTCCCCCTCTCTCTCCCTTCTCTCTCTCTCTCTCTCACTTACACTCCCTCTCTCCTCTCTCTCCCCCCTCTTACTTACACTTCCTCTCTCTCCCTTGCTCCCTCCCTCCTCTCACTCACACTCCCTCCCTCCCTCTCTTCCTGTTTCTCCAAACACCTCCGTCCATCCAGGAACACTGCTGTGTTGCGGTGCTGTCGGCCAAGGCCTGACGCACGCGGCCACTTGCGTGCGTCAGCGGTGCCGAGCCGTGCCCGGCCTCCTGCCACCGCGCCGCTCGCTGCCCTCCAAACGCGCCTCGGTGCCAGGGTCACGCGGCCGCGGTGTTTACACCACACAATAGGGGAGGGGGGTGTGTGTGCGTGTCAATACACCATTTTATCTTGGAGCGGTGACGAGGAACAAGGAATGAAAGCGATGAATGGGACTTTCAAGGATCTTCTCAGCCACTTTTGCTGTTTTTAATTACTGTGTGTGTGTGTGTGTACGTACGGTGTATTCTGCCTCTAGAAGCATAACATGAGCAATTATGTCATGTCATGCTGTTGATATAAAGGACACAAATAATTCGCTTGAAGGTTAGATTTTCTCTTTCTGCCATTATGCAATTAGCATAACGGGGTAATGCGTACGGTATTGTTGCTAGAGTGGGCAGAGCAGTGAACAGAATGGGTCCCTGTAACACATGCAGTTGGTGCGTACAAGTGCGTATGTGTCCAGTGTTTCTTGCATTTATATTAAGACACAACACCGGAGGTGACTTTTAATGAAAGTAGTTCCTCTCAGCCGAAGGAATTCATGCAGATTATCAGTCATTTTGTAATAAACTACTGTATACTGTGTTAAAATGTAATCCTAGAATAATGCTACTTTTGTAGATAATACAAACTCACTCTTTTTAGTGTGTAGATGAAAATAACGAATTTGTTATAGAATGCCGGTCATATAAATGTGAGAGACATAGAACAGAAACTGCAGCAGTTGAATATGCAAAAGAATCTGGATTTATAATGGCCTCCAGCTAGTCAACACTTATCTAACAGCAGGACAATACACCTAGCCACTGTTGTTGGCACAGCTAGGATGTAAGATTATTTGTTTCTTTATTGCATTTGCTGTAGCTCTGCAAATTGGAAGATGCCATTGATTTACGGTTATTTCCGGGCACACAAACCAATATGCAGCATTAAATGAGCTGTGGTTACAATGGATTCATCAAAATTATTTGCAGTGCTATTATCTGTTAGACATAATGATCATAAGTATGTTATCATGCCATCTGTTTGATGTGGCTGAGATGAGAGGTGAGATCAGCCAGGTTTTTGAGATTTTGAATGTGATTTAGCCATACTTCAAGTATACCATATTTCACATTTCATCCGGTTATTAGGTACCATAATTTGTAGATGCTCTGAAGCGTCTGCATTTCCACTTTGCTTGTTAATAATGAGCGTCTGCCTGTCCTGATGGAAGCCTTTCAAGACCAGTCGGTTGCTGACGGACTTGCTCTCTTCAAACGGACCGCTAAAAGCTACCGTATAGCCTT
Organism: Aphredoderus sayanus; assembly: GCA_027564795.1. NCBI lineage: Eukaryota > Metazoa > Chordata > Actinopteri > Percopsiformes > Aphredoderidae > Aphredoderus > Aphredoderus sayanus. Next base: position 6,805 of record JAODUG010018247.1, read on the forward strand.
TAAAAGTCAATATGATAATACCAGCAGTGAGCTTCGCAGGCCAGAGCACAGCTCACTGAAGTGAGACTACCGTGTTCTTACCTTCCTAAACTAATTGGCTTGAGACATCACCGCAGATGTGAACTCCACCGCTTCAAACAAGGCAGGTGTGAAAGAGCCCAGAAATCCATTTGCGTTACTCATACCCACGTTTACAAGCATACAACTGCGCAATATGTTTCCTGACATTAAAGCAAATAAACATGCATCCCTAGTACTTCAACACACCTGATTCAAATGAATGGGTCGTCATCAGTGACTGCGTTTACAGCAATTTGGGTATCCCGGTTATGAGGCGGAATATGGCCTTTTCAGAAACGGAAAAATCTGTTTAATTCTATCCCCGTATACACCATAAATAGGACTTGTATCTTGGATACTAATTATTGCTTTCTGTTTGCGCAGGCATCTATGATATTGACCAAACAAACTGAAAATGTAAACTTACATTTCTTTAGCTGTTAGTCTAACCTCAAATTAATTTGACGGGCTGTTGAAAATGAGGCTACTTTAATAGCGGGCTTATCACTGATAAATGCCCAAATAGGGTTCAGTATGAGACGAGACTGAGAATAGTAAACATGACCTCCAGTTTTCATTGTTTGTGTTTGTTACGGCCCCTGACTTAAGCCATGCCTGCTCAGGTAATCGACAGCTGCCACAAACCGGGATGAGGTACATGCAACAGCATCCGGGTTTACTTTGGAGTGCTCCACCTGGGCTTATCCACGTTTCTGGCCACAGAGCCGCAGGGTGTGGCTGGCAGGTAGCAGGTAGGCTAGCGTGCGCCGTGCCCATTGCATGAGCTGGCTAGGCTCTGTTGTCTAGGCTACGCAAATCAGTTCAGGCTGATAAGGGCGTTGTCCCAGCTGCAGTTCACGGCTAGAGAAACTGCTGCCTCGGCGCTCCCTCCTTCCCTCGCTCCCTCCCTCCCTCATTCCCTCTCTCCCTCTCTTCTATCCCTCCCGCTCTCCCTCCATGTGTCTCACTCGCTTCCCCCCCTTGCTCCCCCTCACCCCCTATTACTACTGCCCTTAATTTTAACCTTCCTGTCTCCCTCCCTTGATCTTGTTCCAAGGTCCTACCAAAACATACTACACACACGCACACAGCTAAACTGTAGTGATAGTCCCCCAGTGTCGCTAGTGCACCTGCGTTATGCTGTCTTCACCTCCGAACACACACTTCCAGTCCACACACTCCCGTGTACTGGGAACCGTCCCAGGTGGCGCAGACAGGGCCCTGCTTCAAGGTAACGTTGTATAAGAGCTGACAGCGTTGTCTTTGGCCTGTCATTCCAGCTAATACAGCCCATGATACACAGCTCCTGTAGCAGGCCACCTCCCCCTCTCCTCTCCTCTCCTTCTCCACCCATTTCTGTGTGAATTATAATTTCTAGTTCTTCTCACACAGTTTTGACCTCTGTTTAAACAGGATGTGTTCAAATGCTGTATTGTCTTTAATGTGTCTCTTTGACCTTGTTGGTGTGTGCGTGTGTGTGTGTGTGTGTGTGTGTTATACGTACAGTGACGTGTCAAGGCTAGCTACATATGGTTCAGTAAGGTTACAACAGGGCTGCTGAGTACAGTTTAGGCTTTACCAGGCTCCTTTGATTGGGCAGGGAGGCTTGCAGCTCTGCTGTTTTGGTGGCCAACGCTGGTACTGCAAATACTTAACTATCCATTTTTACCATTGATGGCCCATAGAAAGCACACGCATCAAAAATTTAAAAAACTGAAAAACATGTATATTATTTTGAAAGTCTCCAAACGCCCAGCAAAGCTACTATTTCCCTGTGTGAAGTCATTACAGTGCATAAGCATGGATTTGCGGGCACACATTCGGCACAGAAGACACTTTAGCTTGATTCATAGACTGATCCACAGTGGCACAAGGGGCACACACCATAAACTGCATCACATTTGCCGCATCATCTCAATGATTTTTCTATGAGGGACAATGCAGATGGCCTACTGGTAATCTAATGGAAGTGGCCTGTATTTTAAAAACAACTTAGAATTACCTTTTTTTTTTATTCTAATTTCTTTTAGAACTTTTGTTTAGTTGTGGGTGGCTGATATGTTTAACCTGCTGAATTAAGTAGAATTCAAACGGAATATTTTCCAGTTACTGTGAGGTCAGAAACCTGTTGTTGTTGTAGTCTAAAATAAACATGTCACTTGCATAATGTGCACTTCCCTTTAGACAAAGTTTATGAAAATAGGTTAAACCTAGTCCTACATTTAATAAAACTGGCTATTCTTGAAGTCTTTGTGGGTGTCTCATGTACAGGTGGTAAAACAATGAGTTAACAGCAGAGGGGTTAACTCATTGTGTGCGCCCATGTAGGCCTATGTCTACAGTAAGGGAGGGTATATATGTATGGCATTGTCTTTGATTTTAGCAGGTACCCTAGACAGCCTGTTTGTCTTCGGACTATATTATTATGCCTCCGGTCACCCTGGAGTCAAAACGACCCGCAAAAGGCAGCCTTGTGGTTCAACCCTAGGACAAAAGGAGGGTTAATACTAAATAATAAAATAATGGTAAACGATTAACCTAATTTTAACCTAACAATTTTGACCCAAGGAAAGCGGGAGGATTAACCCACAATAATGACTTGCAAAAGACCTTTTCTCTAACCTAACCCTAGGGCGACAGGAGGGTTAAATGTCAAGCGTAGTATCCTCTATTTCTATATTTCTTATTCCTTTGTTTTGCCTGCACCTGCAATGGCCATGCAAACCATCACATAAGCCTCAGGTTAACAGTAGTAGTCTATATTCTGCCTTTTTGCCTTTCTTTGTGCAGGGTTACTAATCGTATTTTGTTCTGGCGCCTTCTCCTTGAAAGCAAAGGCAAACATACAAATTGTTCCTTAACTTTGAGCAGTTGTAAATTGCAACAGCGTTGTAATTAGTTGTAAAATACCTTCAACGACAGTAACAAAGGATAGAGGAGTTCAACAACATTGTACCGTCTTCTAAATGTCTTCTCCTGTTCCTTACCTCCCCCTGTTTTTCTGTCACCACTATTTTCAGTTTGACAAATAACAGTTAGTTGCAGCCTATTTTCTATCAGCTATTATAAGTGAAACATTTTCAGTGGCTACAATGTCTGTCACATATTTTTTTCTATCGGAAAGATTCAAACATAACAATGTTGACAGAATCAAGGTCTTCCTCCTAAAATCCGAGGTGCACCAGAGGGCAGAAGTCATGTTTAGTCTCTGACTCATTACAGTGTAGTGGACGAGAAATCTGATGATGGCAACATTAGTCATACAAACACCCCCCAAGACAAGAGGCAGTTATGGGACTGGAGTCTAGTTTCATCTGGGTGAGATAGCCTAGGTCCTTTTAACACCTGGTGTTTGTGTCTGTGTGTGTGTGTGTGTGTGTGTGTGTGTTTGTGTTATGGGTTGGATAAAAAGTGATTTCCTATTGTTTGGTGCTGGCAGGATGTCAGAACTCTGAACTTCCTGCTGTAGACTCATTGAAGGAGTGGAGAATTAAACACTTGACAAACTCTTTCAAGAGTATGTGTGGGCGTGCATGTGTGTCTGTGATTCTAAAGTACCTTAATGCGGGTATGTTTAGGGATGGTTTACTGACCACACCTGCAGTTGTTTAACTCAGTCCCATGGAGATTGGTACCCCTTACACAATTATCAGTCATTGCATTGGTTGTCAATATGGCTGTAACCTTCTATAATGTATTTTCGTATATCACGGTAATGTTATTTAATTGACAGTATATTAACTTAATTTTCGTTTCTTTAAATTCAAATAAATGTTTTATATAAAATACTGATCAGGTAATGTTGTGACCTAATCCAGTGAATTAATTACTGCTTCATACACATGCTCAAATCATGTAGGCAATTCTGCCTACTGATTGACTGTCTAATTTATATCGTCCCAACCCTAATTCGATTTGTGTGTGTGTCTCACTGCAGTTTATTTCTGCATTGGCACCTTTGAATGTGTATGAATGCGTTTCTGTTGGTGCATTTACACTAAATCGGAGGTAACTGATGCGAATGAAATTGTCTGCCAAACGTACGCTAGAGCAGATGTCTGCTCACACAGCTCAGTGCAACACATTGGCATGTTCAAATTCATTATAAGATCCCACTTTGTTGTAGATCATATTATCTTCAGCTCTAATGAATGTCAAACCTGGGAGAATCATGTTTATTTGTGTAGAACACGCCAGTAGGAGCAAACACATATTTCTGAAGTTACAAGAACATTACTGTAATACTATACAGTAGCGTTGGCATTGGACTAATACCTGGATTATTTATTCATGTAAACTGCACTGGATGTGGCCAGTTTTTGAAGGGACCTGAAAGGCCTGGAAATCTGTCTAAATTGGAATTTTTCCACAAGTCCTTTCTGAAAATCACAAAACCGCAGCTGTGGCATAATTTCTGGACTGTATCCAGTAACCTTTGACTTATTGTATGCTCCCACTCCCAGATGGCCAATCATGTAAGGGCATGTAAAATAGTGCCACACAACCAAAACTGAATGTTAGCCTCAAAGTAGTGCTGGGCAATTAATTCAGTTGAGTAAAAACAGTTTCTCTTTGTCACACAATTTTCTCTGCTCCACCTCTGTTTGCTAACAGAATATATTCTCAGTTTAGTTCTTTATAGAAGAACAAAACTGAGAGAATGAGCGATGCACCACAGCAATGAGTACCCGCATGCTGTAAAAATCATTTTTCTTTTTCCATTGTTAGTTATCCTTTTGATTCGGTTCCTTTTTGGAATATCCTACGCAGGATGTGCACATTTGGGACGATGCTGTCAATTCCTTTTGTTGCAGACATAATCAATCGTCCACAATAAAATAACAGAATCCAATACAAAATGCAATCTGACACAGTTTTGTTCTGCCTACTATTTTTCCTTGCAGATACTCTGGCACTACTGGTCACTGGGCCTGTGGAGCAAAGCGTCTATAGGTTACTGTCGATAAGCATTTCATGCTGTTATTGACTTCCTGAAGAATCTCTCTTTTGTGGGGGCAATAAAGGCTTTCTCACTCTAGTGTGAGCTCAAACTTTAAATGTTAAGGGTCCCTTAATAATAAACCTCATTACAGTGCAAATGCCACTTTAAACCAGTATGGACAAATGGTAATGTAATCAGTTGGATCAAATCATTTTGACCTGTGTTTGTTCTCCATGTAAACTCTTATCACATGTCACCCTGACTTTCTTTAACAAGTATTTGTCCGCTGTCACACTGGACAAAGACTTGATTCGACTAACAACTTCGACACCTTAAGTGGACAATTACTTGTGACTGGAACTCGTCTTCTTTCTTTTATATCAAATAGACTACTGCGTGGTTTGCAAACAACATATTAGTCTATTCATAGTTTTTATTAGAATTGGACATGACTAAAAGGTATTGAACTGGAGATATTGAGCTGTATTCTGTTGTATTCTCCTGGACCTGTTGACTTGAGTGGGTGACAGATTGTTTTGAGAGAATTGGAATGATGGCCACTATCTGTCTCTGCTCTTTTAATAAAAACATGCCTCTGTCTTCTGCCTGCAGTTGGTCCTCCCTTCTCGTGTTCTCTGCTTAATAGGCCATTGATCTGTGTGGCAGAACATTGTACTGTGATCACTGATAACCAGAGAGCAATCTGCGGAGAAGAATAGATGTTTTTCTTCCCAGGAAAATAAGCTACAAAGCTGCACTTCCCAAACATAAAAAAGAGAAGGTACTGGAGAAAGATAAGACGATAATGAAGAGACATACTCTGCTCAGTTCAGGCTGCTGTTGGTTAAAAAAACTAAAATAGTAAAAAGGTTTCTGGAACCTTTTTTGTTTTTGGTGTTTGTGGAATGTAAGCCCATTCTTACAATACTTTTTTGGGCAGTTTCATTTGAGATGCTGTGTAAGTGCCATGCATGGTTTTAGAATTTTATCATTGAACACCCAAACAGCTTGGTTTTCATCAGACAACACAGAAGAACAACCACATCATATCATTATCAGAGTACATGTTAATGCTTGCTACCCTGTACTGTTACATTGATGGCATTTCTTTTATCCAGCCAATTACTTGTCAACTGGTGTAGAGCAAGTTGCTGAAAATGTCACCTAAGGTGCTGTTACATTGCAGCAACAACAAGTGTACCAAATCTGTTTTGTCATTGAGCGTTCGGCACCCTTCGCTCTGATGCGTGTGTGTGTACTGTATGTGTGTGCGTGTGTGTATGCGTGCGCACGTGTGGCTGTGGAAATGATGCATGTCGCAGGTGTACCTCCGTCAGTAAGGATGCCATTGATTTTCACACCATCGATTTTGCTAGGCAGCTTTCATGAAGGCACGGCTCATCAGGAGTATAGACAGAGAGGGTGTTTTTATTTTATTTATTTGGCAAGTTTGCTGGTGTTGAACATGCACAGACGCATGTTAACGCCATACTGCCAGTGCACAGAAGATCGTGTTTTGTTATTTAATAATTCGGTCGGTAATAAATAAAAAAAGAATCACTCTCCACCACATTCATTCGTTGAGTCAAGCTTTTAAATCTTTTATTTTTTAACAACTATTGACGTTTAATCCAGACCAGCTTGGCTAGTTGAGTGAGTGAGGCGCACAGATCCCCACAGCCAGCATCATCAATCTTGGAATGGCCCAGTTCTCATACCACCATGCCCCGGGGCTTGTTCTATCTGCCCATCGACAAGCTTGATCTTTCCACCAGCTAGCCGCTCCAGGCTGCCGCGAGGCTACCAGCGCGCCAGCCTATCTCCGTGTGTGAATTTGTGATGGTTGAGATAGGGGAGAGCTATTTGTTTTGGTGCGGAGTGCTGACATGGAGGCCATTGACTGACGTACAATGTGTGGCTTGGCAATGCACACATCCCTTCTAGATAAAAGGCCTCGGCTTTGTTCTTAACTCAATAAATTCATGTTTATCTAAACGGCAAAATTCATTGCCTTGAACTACGGTAGCTTTCATTCAGAAGATTGGTTCAGGGTATATTAATTAACGGACTTAATTCTGGTGGAATGTTTTCTTTCTTTCAGCGCAATAATCATAAAATAAACCCTCGACTCCCTCTGTCAGCCTGCCGTACATATATGAGCACGTTTGTCCTGAGTTGAACAACCATGGGTTTTCATACAATCCCCTCCAGAAGCCGCACGTCCTGCCCAGCGAATGAACAGTCTCCACTGGGTCAAAATGAGCCTCGCCGCTCCCCCACGGGTGTAATTGATCGCCATATCATTAGTTGCATGTAGATGGCCAGCTAGCTGTGGCCCTCTCTGTGCTGTGCCCCGCACTGCTAGCGTACAGGTGGTCATCCGCCTAGCCACGCGTGACCTGACCATGTGGGGGCGCACGGTGGCTGCAGGCTCGCCCTTCGCCACCACGGGGGGGCGTGTCTCTGCCAGGAGGAAGGGCGTCGAGGGGCTTTGTATGAGCAGCCTGCTGGGGGTCCTGGGGTCTACCGCCTGGCCGAGGGGTGAGGAGGCGGCGGTTTGCCTGCGCGCCTGCGCCCCTACCCTGCCTCGCCGCACCCGCTCACCGGCTCTCTGTTTCTTTTCCTCCTCTGCAGATGGTGGGAGTGACGACCTGGCAGACCCCCGCTCGCCCAGTCTAGACCCTCACCTGAGCCACACTGGACAAGGTAAGCCCCACCCCCTTTTATTGGCTGTTGTGTTGTGAGTAGGTGGGACCACAGTACACTTAGGATAAACGTAGTGTAGCATGTTAGGAGCTGCACCCAGGCAGTACAAAGTACACTTTTAAAGGAAGTGTCGTTTTTGGATGATGGCAGTTCAACTGCTGGTTCAAAGGGGAAGGGCAGTTTAAAAATAAATGCTTGCTCACTGCTGTGAATACAAAGAAAAAAAAGGAGTGGTATTTGCAGTAAGGGTATTTGGCTTGTGAGCTCTCGTAGTGGTTGCTTCTTTGCCTACCAAGCTCAACCATTAGCTTGTTAAACACAGCAAAGCTTTTATTTGATTTGCGCAATCTTCATTTTATCCCGAGCCCATTCTGTTCAGTATTTGCCACCACATTTTTCAACCATCACAAATTCAGTCATAGATTGTAGATTCATTTTCATCAGTTTTAAACTGTTATAAATAAAATGATTTTTAAATTGACATACGCTGTGAAACCTTAAAAACAACCCAGCAATTGTTCTTCTACCCTACTGTGATACTAGTGTGTACTTGTATATTAGTGTATAGTGCATTCAGGGTTTAATGTGTGTAGCTGAATGGTTGTGAAGCAGACAGTGTCTGGGGGGAAAAGGCTGAGCCAAATAGCTTGGTAATGGTTTTGGCTTTATTTTATTCCTCTGTGAAATATCACCTGTCTCTTGTTTGCTTCTGACTTCGTTGTCTCGCTTCACCTTTTCTTTTCCATTGTACTTTTCCCATCTTCTTTCATCATATGTATTATACTATATACAGTATATTATATCCGTCTACTTCATTTTACTGCAGGATCTCTTAAATTCATATTTAAAAACATTTATAACCGTGAAGTTTATGGCTTTAAGAAGTCATATTTACAGTTATGCTCTTGTAATTTTGTGTGTAAATATACAGTAAGTTCTCTTTTCCTGAGGATATGGGCTAGGTTGTTGTGCACAGCAGGGAAAGCACAGTAGCAGATAATTTTATCAGCAGTACAAATGTCAGTGCTTGGCGGGGATGTTTTGGGTAATTATAATTTCATGGGTCCCCTCTATTTTACATAATGTACATTTTGAGCTGAATGCCTCAACGAGTAGGTGTTTGTTTGTGTGTTTATTTTGAGGCCCTGAAGTAGCTCTCAAACATTTTCCAAAGTGTCTGTCTGAGTCTCTCACCACCAATTTAACACGCATGGGCATCATTTGCCCCCTTTGTGTGTTTTATTCTCTGACTCCGCCAGTCACCGCTGAAGTGCAGCTTTGCCTCCCCTCCCCAGGAGAGCCCTAAAGTCCAGACTCACACGAACACTTCTCATTGTTCCTGGCTGTTTTCGCCAGCTTGGTGGGTAGAGAAGTGCATTCCCTGACAGCTGGAGTACTCTTAAAAAAAAAAATATTCCTGGCAGCTTCTTTGCGTAGCAAGCGTAGAAGTCTTTTAACGCAGTTGTTTTCCTATAGGTTGACGCCCACGACCACCGCAAAGTTCTCCTTGCTGTTGCTTTAAAGCAGAACTGCCGTCAACACAACAGCTTAGAATACCTAGCTTACAGTAGTATACCTACTAGTGTTCTGTGCACTTCCGTGTAGAAGATAGCTTGACATATTAAGTGTTTTTTAACAACAATGTAATTGGATTAACTGCATGCAATGCATACTTTCCTACATACAGTATACCTACATGCACAGTAGGAAGAATACATTGTGGTGCTATTGAATTTTAGTTTAAAATCAGTAAATCAGAACAGTTATTTATTCAGGGGAAACTACATTTAGATATGACATTTGCAATAAAAAATACAACATTTCTCATTGGTATTCACACCCTATTTATACGGGAGTGTAATTTCAAAGACCAGAAATGTCACTTGGCTGTGGCTGTTTGTCACATTTTCTACAACATTCCCTACTGAATGGAAGGATTGATGCCAACATTACTGGAGCCTCAGAGAGAGCCGCGTGGCTACGTGTCTGTGTAAACGTAAGAGTGCGTGTGTGTACGCAATGTGCATGTGTAAGTGAAAATGTTATCTTTAGTGTGTGTGTTTTGTATGTTTATCAGGGGTATTTGTTCCTATCACAACTGTCACCATGGCCTCCAGAGGGGCTTGTCACACAGACTAGTGTGTGTTAACTGTTACTTGACGCCAGAGTGTTGCTTGACCGACCGGCTGCCTTTTACAAGCTCCGTCTGCAGGGACGAGGCTTGGTGGAGCCAAGAAAACTGATGTTGTGGTCCTCCAGTGAGAAAGCTTGTGTTGTGAATGTGTGAAATGTGAAAAGCCAGAAATGTAAAGAATGTATGGGATTTGAAGCTAAGGGTGGTTGAATGGAAGAATGTTGGAGCGTGATTGTTCTGCTCCTACAGGAATTACTGCTCAATGTTTTTAGACTTTGTTTTTTTGCAGTGCAAAAGGCTATTTAATAGCTGTGACTGTTGCTTCTGTTCGCCCCCCACCCTCTCCTTTTGTTAGAAAATGCTTCTGGGACATCTGGGACATTAGACATCTTGTACCATCTTACCAGGGGATTTACAGAAGGAATCAATGTACAATAACTGTACATGGAATGTGATTGCATGTAGGGGTGTTCTGTATACAGTATGAGGCCCTGATCAAAGAATCTACTAGAAGCTTAGTACAATGTTGTGTTCTTCTTAACAGTATCATTAGAAAACCAGCAAGCCAAGTTATCATCACTTTTCCAAACCACTTCACCAATACTTAACTTCTTTTTGTGAGTGAAGGTTTTCTGGTGGGTAGGGAGAGTGCCTGCATATAATTCAAGTACAAATCATTTCAATATAAGCAAAAATATAATTGTTTCGTAGGCCATAGTGTTGAAAATAATTTTTTTTAACCAACACAAAGCCTCACAAACACCTGAAATCTTCACAGAAACCACTTCCACAGTTTTTCATTCATGTCTCCATAGAGATTTTACCAAAGCAGAAGAATAGTACCCACGCCTCAATGCGCTTTATTTCCTCCCGTCCTGCAGGTGGCAGCATAGACAGTGACTGCGCATTTGAAGGAGACTACACTGTGCCCCCCCTCTCCATGACAGAGGGCATGCAGCACATTCGCATCATGGAGGGCGTGTCGCGCTCACTGCCCTCCTCCCCGCTGCTCACGCATCAGACCATCAGCGTCCGGCTGCAGCCAGTTAAGAAGCTCACAGGTAATGGCGGTTGTTAGCGGCAACCTTGGGGTTAATGTGTTGAGGTATTTCAGCAGGCTAGTCTGTTGTCCTGTCACCTCATAAGGTAATTAGTAGGATTAACACTGGGTTTTCAGCCCATTGTTGGGAATGCATGCACTTTATCGCTTGGAATGACTTAATGCAGTCAGAATTCTGTTGAGTTTTCCTCCCCTCTCCCATAGTTACTGTGTACATATTGTCCCTATTTAACTCTTTCCTAAACCACTCTTGGCGTGGGCCATGTGCAGGGGAGTGGGATAACTGCTTATCTCTCTTGCTTGCTGTTAAGCAATTATCACTCACAACTGGCACGTTTTAGTCCGGGCTGGCGCATAACACACACCCTGTGCTTCCAGCTCGTTGAAGCTAACACAACCATTTCAGTGTACTGCTAATCACAAGAGGCTTAGCTAATTGACAGGCCACCGGTGCCAGAAGCACCTGACGGGGGCGCTCTGCGGTCAGCTCTGTCCTGCTGTTGTGTTTCTTAATCACATCCCTGCCACAGCTATCTCTGACACTCGCAGAACGTGGGGGGGAAATGTCCTCTCGCTATCTCTCCCTTACCTAGGCTGCATCGGTGTTCCAACGGCGTTTCATGCTGCTACTGTACCATGGATAAACTGTGGCAGGGTAGTGGGTGTTGGCCTATATTAGATTCCACAATGAAAAATCCCTGCATTATTCCTCCAATATCAGCAAGTGGGTGTTTTTTAAAGGCTTCTGAAAGCCTAATTCAGGAACCACCACTAGGGCGCACCAGCCTCTCACATTCCTCTGATCATTAACTGCTGCTGATTTGCTGCAGGGCCCGTTATTCTTACGTCATGCAGAGGCTTGCGTTCCGCCCCTACCTCATCCAGAGTGTGGCTTTTTGAGAAGAGAGAAGCGCACAAAAGCAATTTTGTTTCATTTTAACTGGGGCCGCCACATTGCTGTTGATGTCTTTGTGTTGGTGACAAGATACGGCAGGGGCTGGTTTTGTTTGGGAGGGGGTGGGGGGTGGTAACGAGGGGGGAAGGGGCTTGAAAATTCAATTTTATACAGAGCCAATCTTCTCACGCCAAATCACGGGCGCTCCCTCTTTCTCGCTCTCCATCTATCTCTGCCGCTGTGTGCTGGCAGACTGTCTTTGTGGAGCCAATCTCTGGTTTATTCTGTGCGTGTCTGTCTTGTTCTACCCCCCCTCCTGGCAGATGCAGGCCACTTGTAAAGTCTACTCTTTGATCTGCGGAAATCAAACTGAATCTTAAGAACTTCCGCATTTGCGTGCACGAACGAGCGCACAACAGCCCGTTGCTACCTTGACGCGCTGTCAGAGAGGAGAGCACAGCTTGTTTAAGAATAGCCTGATTAATGATACACAGCGCCATCTCATTTGTACCAGTCTGTTTCCACGGCGAGGGTCGGGGTGGGGAACCTATTGTATCATCACGGATCGTCATCTGTCTTTTTATATCAGCCAGTTAGCGGCTGCTGATAGTGCCTGCTGCTTTATATTTTTAGACGGTAACTCGGGAATTAGACTTTCTCATCTCTTTTAATAAGATTCTCGCCTGCGCTCCTGCTTGTGCGTTCAGTGATTTATCCTCCCTGCGTAATTAGTCCACTCGCACCAGCCAACTTGAGTCCACGTGCCCATGTGCGTGTGCCGTGTGACAGCAAGAGGTGAGACTTTGGCAGGATTAGCCCTATACGACGGGTTAATCCACCCAGGATTATGTTTCACTCACACCTCCTATTGTGTCTCATTCTGTAGTCGGCTATAAGCACAGACCCATTGGATAATACAGTACACCTGCTATGCTTTTGTGCTAGCCTGACACCTGAAAGGGCGACCCAACGCGAGGTAAACCCACACAGCACAGCAAGCCAAGTAGCGCTCTCTTACATGCTTTTAACTATGTATTTTAAGCCCCTCCTTCAGGATGCCTGACCATATAAAGATCGCCATGGTCCAGTCTGCATCTCTTCCTCTTAGACGGCAAGCGGGTTCTAAATGGGCCCTCGGTCATCTACCAAGTCCTCAAAGACCTCTGCCTGCTCTGAAGTGGTATTGGGTGCCAGATTGGGCAGGTCTCAAGCACCCCAGCCTTTCTCACCCTTTAATTAATTCAACCCAGCACCACTTCTTATACAGCATGACAGTGCCAAGTGTGTGTGTGTGTGTGTGTGTATGGCCGTGCACGCACTGCTGTCTGAAGCCAGAGCCCCTCCCCTCGCCAGAGATATCAACAGTGGGTGGCAGGGGAATGGGGGAGGAGAGCAGAGGAAGGGAGGGGACGAGATGTGGAGATAGGAGGAGCGGAGAGCAGCATAAAGGATAGACAGCAGCAGGTCTGAAGGCTGGAGCACTCTGATCCCCCTGGTGGTCTCTATCAGCTGCTTCCTGGCCCTCCTGCGTAGTCGCTGATTGGGTCTGGGGAGAGGGGGGTTTACAGGGGTGAAGTGGCATACTCAACCCCCCACTCCTCTGATAGAATGGAAATGCTATGAAAGCACTGACCTTTTTACAGAATCAATGCGTTTCTGATTGAATCCCCTCGGGGCTGCGCCAACGCCCCCTCAGGAGCCCCCGGATGCTCCGGGGCCAACCTGGGAAATGGATTTGAGAGGCGGGCCGAGCACTCCGGGAGGGCTGCCGCACGCTTCCGAGGTGAACAAATGGCACTCTTTCTAACGGAGGGGGTCACCCAGTACCTGCCCCCTGGATAAACATGGAAAAGATGGATAATTGTATCTTACTACTGTAGCTTAAAGTGAAGCCTTGAAGCTTCTGTAACTTCTTGAAAAAGACCAAAAATAGTGAATTCCCATTATTATAAGAGGCTTCCCCCCCCCCTACTGTACATTACGTAGTTATGAGTCCCTTCCAGTAACATTCATCTTAGTTTATTTTCTTCCGGACCCTATTTCTATACTGTCTTCAAGCCGAGTTCCTCTAAGGCTGAGTTGTTCTTGTTCCCTGTATGGCATTTGTGTGGCTGATTATTATGACTCGTATCTCTCTGATTGTCTATTTGTTTCTTATTAGCCCACCTCACTGAAGTGTCTGGCTCGCAGTGTTGACCCCGGTGATTTATCGGCTGCACTCCACTTTGAAACATTTAAAGGCGTTATTTCGACGTCTCTCCCCAGATTACGCTGCGTTCCCCCTAATTAACGGTAGCAATCAATACGATTACTGCCTCCCCATGGATAGCCACGTATGGATGGAAAATTGCATTTGGCCTAAAACCTGGAATAAGTGTTATTTAATTATGCTTCTTCATTTTTCTCCCACTCTCAGCATAATTATGGCGTGTAATATGAGTAGATCTAAAATCCATTGTCTTCTTGGTGCTTACAATCAGAGACTGAGTCTAGTGTTAATGTCAGCACGGCAGGCTTTACCATGCTAGCACTTTGCTACGTAGCAGCGAAATATGGAGAAAAAAAAAAAAAAGATGTGAGCCGGATGGCCAGGATTACCGTTGAGCAGTTGAGCGTGTTGTGGAACAGATAAGGCTCTGGAGAGCTCTTCGTGGTACGACGTATCATCAAACACATTGCTGCTGTGTGAGGCAGCGGTGCATACCCCCGACCGTTTCATGATATTTTGTGTCCGAGGTGCAGTTTAGAAATGAGCACTGGCATTTATGACATGTTAGTCTTTCTCTCTCCACATCTTTCTTTCATGTATTTGTATCCTGTTTGCTTGACGTCTGATTCAATAATTGATTTTTTTCTTCTTTTTTTCTTGAACGCTGACATTTTGGACATCTGAATAGCTCTTCCCTCCACGCCCCCTCTCCCAGACGTGCACCTGGAGGGAAATAGCTGCTCAATTATTGCCGTCATTTCGCACCTTAACCTTTTCTGATCACCACTCGTTCACACAATGATTTGTTCCACTGAATGGAAATGTGACATTTCCAGCTCCTCTGTCACAGGTTTAACATGAAGGGAGAAGGCTAACTAAAGAATAATGTCTTTAGGTCAGCTTGAAGAAGCACTTGCATGCTTGCATCTCAATACATTCTTTGTAGGAATGAGGTTGTGATATTTCACTGCTATATTTCAGTGAGATGGGTGTTTTGCTTTTGAAGAAATTAACTAAAACGGTGGACGGCAGACAGAATCTTCTGTATTTTATGATTTATTTTTTCAAGATAATACATTCTGACCACAGACAAGTGGCATATACTATATTTGTGTGTCAATATCCTAAATAGTTTTAGATAATAAGGCTACAAATAGGAATTTCTAGAACCAATGCATTATCAGCCAGAAATTATTTATACTATCTATATTTCTATGTTCATTTATATGGGCTCTATAATGTCTCTCTATTGCTTTTGTTGACAGCTGTGTTTCAAATGTAAACATTTTGCTGAGGTTTTGAAGTAAAATGGTAAGATTCCCAGAAGAAGTATCTTGGAAATGTTGACATTTGGTGCTATAAAATGATCACAAGGATTTACAGTTATTTTAAATTTCTTTTTTATGATTATTGCACCGTATGTTTGCCTTCATTTAGTTTACCGTATTTTCTGCACTATAGAGCGCACTAGATTATAAGGCGCACTGTCAATGAATGGTCCATTTTCGATCTTTTT
>JAODUG010018267.1:0-22313 GCA_027564795.1 Aphredoderus sayanus
GTGTGTGTGTGTGTGTGTGTGTGTGTGTGTGTGTGTGTGTGTGTGCGTGCGTGCGTGCGTGTGTGTGTGTGTGCGTGCGTGTGTGTGTGTGCGTGCGTGTGTGTGTGTGTGTGTGTGTGTGTGTGTGGTGGGGGGCAGAACAGACAGCAATAAAAGCAAACAGAGAAAGAAACAGATCCCAGGGAGAGACCAATGCAATGAAATAACCAGAAAAGGTGAAACAATTCCAACATATTTCTGAGACCTGACTATGGCATTACAGTATATAATTTCTAGATAATATCAGAATTCAATATTGTAACAGCACATAGGGAGTACTGTTGCTGTCAAGTAATAATAAAATGCACTGTACATCTTGTCTGTGAAACTACCATCGCCACTTCTACTTTGCAGTATGATTTCAATGTCTAGTTAAACCGTCTCCTTTGTAGTTATTTTACAGAATTCGTCAGCTTGAAAGATGAGCGACAACCCACAATTAAGCCACTATAACATTTGGTTTTCCACTAAAATTATAGCTTATTGAATAACAAAATGTGGGCATAGCTGGCATAGTATACAGTACAGGATCTTTGGATAGCTTTATTTTGGAATTGTGATTCAACATTTTAGGCTTGAAGGCAGATACACATATTATTGCCTGATAATTAAACCACCCATTTCTAATTGTGATGTGATTACTGTAATTTGATCAACAGCTCCCTTCCCTGTAGTCAAATATTTGCTACAGTAAGTTAGCATTAGCACAGCGGTTATCAGCTTGTTCTTTATCAGCTGCGTAGCCGCAATGATGTGTGGCCAATATCTTATATAACCCCTCCCTCTCTATGTTCCTTCCTCTGCTCCCCTCCTACTCTGAATATTTATTCTGATGGTACGTCAGAAACCTCTCACCCTCCTCTCTTGCAATACCTCACTGCTGTCAAGAGCCTCAACATCTCTGACCTCCTCCGGAAACACATAAAACCCTGCATGAAGATTACAGGCCTGTTAGGCATATATCTTAATAATTGACTAAAAGATAATGGGGCATTGTTGTCCAGTCAGCCGAGGGACAATTAGCAAAGTACCATTTGTGTTGCTTTCAGTGAAACATAGGTTAAGCTCCAGGAAATGGAGATTGGGTCATTATGTATGGACCATGGAGAGACAGTAGTGCAGGACTTCATCTGAAGTGTGCAGGATGAGAAGTGTCATTAGCAGCCTGTGAAATTACAGTGGTGCCTGTGAGGGCCTCTCCCCTACTGCTCTTGATTACTGTGCTGTTGTCTGTTTAATTTTAGCTCCAGCGGTGAATCAATTTATCTCCATCGTCACATGAGCAAATATGTATTTTGTCTCCTGCACCCCGTGTCCTTTGTGTAAAACCCTGAAGCCACACCACACACGTCTCACATAATTTGGTCGTGGGAATGACACATTACTTTTTTAATTCGCAGCGTGTACTGTAGCCATTTGTGTTGCCGAAACAATTGCTCCATCAGCTCCATTTGTCTTTGCCTCTGTCACTTCCATAATGCACCCTCCATTTAGCCCATGTTTCTGCATCACTAATCAGATTAGACAGTGCCGTAAGTGTCATCAGCACATCATACAGTATGTATCTGTCACATGTTATGTGATGTCACTTTGTGTGAGCTGTAATGGAATCCTAATGAGGAGGAGTTGAACAGAGGTGTCCGTTGGCAAGCCTTCACACATCTGCAAGCGCGTCGGCAAACTGAAACACAGAAATACAGTACAAACGATGTATTAGCATGTTGTACATATGTTATATGGTGTATGTTGTAATCGTACAAAAACAAATTAACGGTCATGCTTTGGTTTACAGTTTACATATTAAATAATACATTTTAACCAAAATGTTTTTTTGGTTGAAGAGTGCATAGCTCTGCTCCTTTTGACTTTCCATACTTCACATCTAGACACTCAAATGGGTGGAGCCAGTTGGGTCTATTTGTATCTCACATGTTCTTGTTTCTTTGTCTGTTAAAGACACCTTCTCGGGGGTTTACAGTGTACATCAAAGTGCAGTGCATTGCTTCGCATGGATTGTTAGCAGCTAGGACCACGTACAGAAAGCCCACATGTGTTCATGCCATAATACTGTATCATATTAACAATGCCATGCTTTTCTCTGTGCCTTCCACAGTCTTCATCTGCAGCTTCATGGTGGCGGCTCCAATTTTCGGTTACCTGGGCGACCGCTTCAACAGAAAGGTCATCCTGAGCTGTGGCATTTTCTTCTGGTCTATTGTGACTTTGACTAGCTCCTTCATCGGTAAAGAGGTATGTCCTCAGTTCTCCGGCTGCACAAGAGTTGTGAAAATACCCACTTAGTAGCATATCACAATAGTGCAAGTGAAAAGTCACCAGAAAGATAAATATATATATATATATTTAGTTACTTTACACCACAGCCTGCCTTGACATCAATTCAACATCGACAGGAACAACGGGGGGAATAATCAGGTTTTGATTCGGACAGGCTTGATACTGGAGCAAATGAATGAAATGACACGCATGTTAAGGTAGACACATTCTTTGCCTTTGTGTGTCATTCTCTCACGCTGTCTCACCCAGTGTCTTTCATTCCTTTCTCCCAGGCAGTAAGCCAGTAGGCAATGAAGGTACATGTCCCGGAGTTGTCTCAATTACAATGCATTACAATGCATCAGAAGATAAGCCTGGGTGTCTTTTACTGCCCTGTAAGAAGTGCTGTGCCATATGCTCTGTACAATAACATTATTCCAGGCAGCGTTGAGGTGTGGGTGGGTGACCTGCTGAGGGTTAGCATCACAAGAGAGGGCTTCCTGCATACGTGTGTGTGTGTGTGTGGGTGTGTTCATGTGCGTGTGTGTGTGAGTGAGAGTGTACTGTACATGTTAAACTGCTGTCTAGAGACATAATGTGGAACTCCATTTGCTTTACACTTCACGTCACGTGACTCCATGTAAAGTAATGCAGCGAGACAAGAAAATCACTCCGCTAAAACATCTTTTGCTGAGAGTTAAATGCAGTAGACACAATGTTAGTACAGTAATGCATGTACTAATTCATATACAGGTACAATCTGATCACATCCAAATATATAGATAGTGATTGGTACAGTTTTGCCCAATCATGAATGCTCATGATGAACACAGCCGATAGCCCCAAAGATATATACTGTAGGACACGTCCTAATATTCTAAAACACACATTTCTATAGCTACTCTATAGCAATCGTTCTAAATCTAACATTGATAAGCTGCGCTTAATGGCCAAAGTTGTGTTAAAACCGAAAAAGAACAAAAAACAGCCGGACGCATGTGCAGATTGACAAACAATTTAAAAGTAGCACTAGCGGAACAAGAGAAAGATGTCCTGTGTGTGCCTGTCCACACAGGAGACTCCTGCTAAGAGATAGTAGGCTGACACCTCAGAGATATGTGCTGGCTGCCCCAGGAGGACATCCTTTGACTACAATCCCCTACAGACTCCGCTGCTACTGTACCTGCCAGAGAAGATACCTCCATTTGCCTAAGAGGGAAATACATTTAAGATGCGTCTCCTGTCATAAGCAGGCTGAGGCATAGGGCTAACAGGCAACTGACTTTCCCATCTGACATGTGCCATTAAGGCTGATGTGGATGGGTTTGCACCAGGGGGTCCCTCAGCCCCCAGGAAGCTTTCACTCCATTTTCAGCGTGAAGAGATGGCCCTACATGTGTCGTTCAAACAAAACAACAGGCCAAGTCTCTTATGTAACTGTCCTACAGTGTTGTCACCATAAGAGAGATGTGATATATAAATAAAGAGCTGAGGCTTATCTTTATGAAGCCACTCTTGGGTGTTGTTTTTTGATCGGCGGCAAATGTGCGATATACATGATTATGTAACAAAACATTGCCCAGCTGATATGCTGGAGTCAAATGATATGGGGTTTGCTTTACATCCACAAAAATGTCTTCAGAGTGTTTCTCGTTTATCATCATGAAAGGAACACTTTTACTGCAGAGATTTTAAATGAATATCTAGTAGTATTGTATAGTATAGTATTGTAATAAATCTACATTTTTGCAGTAAAATCAACTGCTGTCTTTTTTTCTTTTTAAGCATTTCCCAAATGCTAAAACCCCCCAAGTTATTTTTATGGACATTTCCAGCCACTGCTTGCCTGCTATGTTTCCTTTCGCTGTTATCACTTCTACTGGCCCATCAAATCCAAGGGCCCATCATCATCTTATGACCACACACACAAAAACAACCCCCGTGAAGATTCCATTTGCAAGCGTGCCATTGAAATAAGAAAATAGCCTTGCTGTAACTCATTCGAAACAACAGACAAGCACGAAGACACAGCTGCCGTCGTAATTCAATCATAAACACACAGCGGCAAATATAATTGGGAAAGAAGCGGCAGAAGCACATAGTTGAGGAGAACTGTAAACACATATCCCTCAAAATGGCGAGGCGGTGTTGTAAAGCAAGTCTTCCGTGTCACGGCACGTCACGTCATGGCTGGAGTGGTGTGTGTGCGCGTGCGTGTGCGTGTGCTCTGTAGATGGCAACGTGCACGGCTCTGCACTGCGCACCACCAGTCAAGTGTCATGTGACAGTTAATGGCTGAGGTCAGGACAGGGGTCACGGGCAGAGCTCGGGAGCCCTGCTACCTGCAGTACTTTGATGGATCTCTTACATCTCATCAGCTGTCGAGCACAAATTGCGACACAGTTAGCACACATTTCAAAGGTAGCATAGAAGAGGTAGTTACTCTAGATGGGTTAATATCAGAGGACAGTGTAACTGTTCAAGATGTAAAACAGTAACTATTAGACAGTTGTTCTACAGGGCATGCTTCACTAATTTAATGACATATCTCTCTCTCTCTCTCTCTCTCTCTCACTCTCTCTCTTTCCCTCTATTTCACTCTCTCCCACTCTTTCTCTCTCTCTCTCTTTCTCTTTCTCTGCAGTATTACTGGCTGTTTGTGCTCTCCAGAGGGCTGGTGGGCATCGGTGAATCCAGTTACTCTTCCATCTCTCCCACCATCATAGGAGACTTGTTCACCAGTAACAGCCGCACCATGATGCTCTCTGTGTTCTACCTGGCTATTCCCCTGGGAAGGTAAGTGTCATTCCCCAGCGGCGGAGAATGTTTAACGACATGGCCATTTCATGGCTAATAGCCAGCATCCTCTTCCCACAGTTACATGTCACAATGAGAGCCGTGGGAGTCTGCTAACCAAATTTCATTGAGGATAAAACTATCCGGAGAAGCATAGATAAACTGTACTATCTTTACTTTCAAAGGGGTAGGCTTTCTACCATCCATCCCTTTATGCTGTTTGTATTCATAAGCAGCCAGACAATGTGTAAAGAAAGCTGCCAGGCATTGTTAGCAATTTGGTGAGGAAGCGCTGGATGGGAGAGATGATTATAACCACAAACTCCAGCTTTTTCAGGCCAGTCAAACAGAAAAAGGGAGCAAAACAAACAACGGAGTGCTAAAATATGAATAAGCCCAGAGGCAACCCGACGGGAGCTACTTGAGGTTCAGTGTTATGTGCAGTGAACTGCTTCATGCCATACGCCAGCACCATGGCAAGGCAAATCAGTCAAGCAACCCAAATTAAAAAACAAACAGTTTTTCAGGGGCTGCTGAGTAAAGAGTAGTTTGTCTTCAGTCTAAAAACAGAGGTGTGTTCAGAATTGGCGAACATGTTTGCTTTGAACGTGACATTTGAACGTTTTGTGTAAACATTACCGAAATGATTATTATTATATGTAAACTGCAGCATTGAGTATGTACATGTGCATGCATATGTGCGCATGCATGTGCACGTGTGCTTTATTCAATTGAGTGCTTCAAATGTAAATTCAAACACAATGGCAGTGTGTCTTTTGTCAAATGTATTTCCTGCCTTACATGATTACACTAATTCTGCACAGGTGTTGTGCATTTATACTTATTGTATAAGGATTTAAGATCCTACTTTCATAAGGACTAATCATTTTATTAATGACAGATTATTCCATAAGGTTGAACATATGGGAAGGAAATAAAAGCATGTCCTGGGAGCTATTTGGTAAGATCAAGGCAGACATGTTTAGGTCACAGTAAACTGTCAGCAACATAAACAATAGAGGGTGAAAGAGTGGGCTTGGGTGAAATGCACTCAAACATCCTATTCACTCTCTTGTTTGTCTCAACTGAGGTTGTTATGGCTGTTTCCAGGAAATGACCTCAGGAATGAGACTGGGTTCACAGGAAATGGATTCCCCTCCCTCCCTCTCTCTGCTAATCTTTAAGCTTGACCCATGGTCCAGGTTCCTTCAGTGTCCCCTCTTTTTTGAAGTGCACATATTTCTCATGCTTGAGTTTTATTGTTGGTGTTGAACTTTCCAGACACTCTTGGGATGGACGCAATAAGATTAGCCTTTAGGTAGTCACCCACTGGAAATATCATATGCTGTCTGAGCTGATTATAATGTTATTTTGGGAGCTCTAATCAACTAGGCGACATGGAAGCACACAGTTACACTGTTTCCCCCATTCCATTCATGAATGTGTGTGTGTGTGTGTGTGTGTGTGTGTGTGTGTGTGTGTGTGTGCGTGCGTGCATGTGTGCGTGTGTGTGTGTGCATAAAACCAGTTAAACATGTAATCTTGTCTTCTTAGTACTTAGTAAAACTCCATTGTAAAATCATCCTGGCTGTGCTTGATTGGTAATTGCTTCAGTCACATATTCTAATGGTATACAGCCTGTGGAAACACTGTGCCTGGTTCTAGTTAATGACAATGAAGTTCAGTTTTTCCAATGTAAAAACCTACCTTGTTATGTTAACCTTTCACACCTAAGCTTACCAGCAATAAATAAATAAATATTATCTTGTCTTGGTTGTCAGTAAAGCCTCTGCCCCTCTCAGTTTGAATCCTATTTTCCGTTTGAATTCACTGATACTACAGTATCTACTATCAGCGCAGCACAGGGACAATATAACTCTTCTACTTCTACTCAAGAGGCATTTTGCTCTTATTTTCTTCAGTTTATAAAATAAAACAGATATTTAATTAAAGATTGAATCAAATCAATGTACTTTAACCCACAGCTTATGGGTAGACATTGTGACATCTGTTTGTACTACATATTTAGATATATACAGACCAAATGAAATATCATGTGACAGTACCTGTGCTTTAAATAGCAGCTGTCACACTGTGTTGTGGACCAGAACACATTGAGTAATTTTTATAACTCTCAAAATAGGGTGTGTCTGGTCAGGGTGAACTATCTGACAGCACAGAATTAGCTAACTCTGATGTTGAGTCACTGGATGAATGAACACAGTTTAAAAAATAGCAATATCTTTACAGGAGCAGAGATATGCACACATGCAGTCAGTGCAGTACATCAGTCACTGTTGTTTTGTTAGTAGAGAGAAAATGCTATTGAGAGGTTTATGGTCTGAAAGTTAATACAGTGTCTTTTCTGTCCTCAGCGGGCTGGGTTACATTCTGGGCTCTAGTGCCAAGGAGGCTTCAGGAGATTGGCACTGGGCACTGAGGGTAAGAACAGTCCAACAACACACACACACACATACATGCAGATGTATAGCCCTCATTCAGGGCTGGTCTTGGATCAGGGGTTTGGGGTCTTGGTGGAGTACTGGGGGACACTGGAGGCTGAACTGGAGCCGGTGACATTACTGAGACGTGACAGAGGGAGCTGAAAGCTCCATGAGCTCTACACACATCATCGTCAACACTCCCCCAGTCCTCTCCGGATTGCCCTCAGAACACATTTAACATGATGGAATATGCCTGAAAATACAATAGACCATCCAAAATGGTTGGGAAATAAGGCAGCTGTAAAATGAGACACATGGCTGTGAGAAAGTCATTGTAATAGTATCAAGTAATATTGTATTAATCAAACACAATCGGATAGTTCTGGCTGTGTGTGGTGAGGGACACTACATTTAAAGGGCTGTGTGGGTAAACAAGACAAAACATTCTGGAAACCATGGCCTTCTTTGCAGGGTTATGGGTGAGAGGGTTTAGGGGATGGGGTTAGAATGTGGCTCAGTACACTTATCTCCATAACATCGGAAACAGAGTTCCTAAAGCACTAAATGTAATCCCATTTAATTAAAGGATCCATATCAGCTCCCTAGGTTAGGGTTATTCATCTGCAAAAATTAGATGATATTCTTTGCCCTAATTGGCTGCCTCATGAAGAATAACTACTGGGCTATTTCCCTGCTGTGGCAAATTAATGTCCACTCAAGGCCATGCACACTGTTAAGCCAGATGCATAAATCACTGTTGTAATGGATTTTTTTTAAATTGATACCCTATTTAATACAGGGACCCCAGACTGCATACATACAACATTTAAGTTGTCTAGTTAAGTGAAAAGGTCGATAATCCATGCGATCATAGACAAGGTCATAGACCACTGAAAGACGCCACTAGGGTGTCACCTTTTAAAGTCCTGGTCATTGAAAACAAAGTATGGCTTCCCTGTTATTCTAAACTGAGTAAACCTCAAAGGAGGGCATTAAACATCCTTTCAGATTCCTGGATATGACAGCTTGACCAAACAGGAAGTCCATTTCATTCTTGTTTTGGCCGAGCATATTAGAAGAACAAAGACTGGGCCAGT
The DNA here is from genome assembly GCA_027564795.1 of Aphredoderus sayanus. Classification (NCBI taxonomy): domain Eukaryota; kingdom Metazoa; phylum Chordata; class Actinopteri; order Percopsiformes; family Aphredoderidae; genus Aphredoderus; species Aphredoderus sayanus. The sequence goes on from JAODUG010018267.1 coordinate 8,651, forward strand.
TTTTTCCACAATGACATTCCAATAAAACAATCACAAAGCACAGAAGGGCCAATTAATCACCGGTGTGGCATGCAGAGGTAGAGTACACAAAATTTGAGACATGAAAGTGTTTCTTTGCAGCGATATCCTGCTGTCGGGAAAAACACTTTGTGGCATTTTCCGGTTGTTTTTTGCCCAGGCGTGTTGTGCCTCTACCTATCTTCCTTAGGGAAGAAGTGGAAGGTAAGAGGCAAAATGGGGAGTACATAGGAACGAGAAATGAGGGAGGGTTGCAACTCAAGAAGGAAATTAACAAAATGCAACACATGGCTTCCCGCAGTGTCTCAGGTCATTCAGTGAACAATAATGGATTGGATACAACATAACTTAGAACTTTAAAATATGTGGTTTCTTTCCCGTTGACTCCAGTGAGCTACTGCATATCACTGAGTGATTGCAGACACATTTATTCAAGATGTAGAGAATTTCTTTCACACCAACCAAGGTGACTGGAAAGAAAACAATGACTCTGTATAGGAAATTGTCTATTCTTGTAATCAACACCCCTCAAACTGCTGTCTCTGTGCATGAGGAGTCACATCTGCCACTGAGTGAGAGAATTTATAGGATATATGATATAGGAAATAGAGAATGTAAAATATGTATTCATGAAACACACAGGGGTCATTCACAGTTTATGAATATAATAGTACGTTTAAGCAACAGAGTATATTGTGATGAAATTCATTTCACAGGCAAATTGTTATGAAAAAAACACTCACTAACACACGCACGCACAAACGCACACACACAGGAACAAACCTCCTACTGAAGACCCCTTGGTAAAGCATATATTTACAACTCGCACAATATATATACATATACAGTATGTGTGTGTATATATATATATATATAGAACAACAGTGGTGACAGTAAACTGAATCTATTATTAAATAAGGTGTCTGAAACATGTATGCCTAAATAGAAAGAAACATGTAATTAATACATACAGCATAGACAAAAATAGTCCATAGAAAGAAATGAATCTGAGCTAAAACTCTTCGCTCCATTCCAAACCATCGTATTTGTCTTGCAAACGTGTTGTTTGTGCTACTCTACTCCTCCCCTACATAGCTTATAGACTTAAACCATACGCCGCGCCTCACTTTAAAGTCACAGGCCCTTTCGTGGACAGTGGTGTTTCCAAATATAAACAGTGAGCTTTGAGTTGAGGGGGATACCTTCGATGCAGTGCAGGCTCACGGCTGTATTCACAAGAAGTGTGTTTTCATAATGTTCATAATGTTTCTGTAGGTCTCCCCGATTCTTGGGATAACAGCCGGGACTCTGATCCTGCTCTTTGTGCCTGATCCCAAGAGAGGCAGCGCTGACCAGCTGGGAAGCCGCATCAAGAGCCGGACCTCCTGGCTCTGTGACATGAAGGCTCTGGCCAAGAAGTAAGGCGTTCACACTCACATTCATTAAAAATGCATTTTAACCAGAGGAAGTTACATGTGTACCCAACAGAGCTCGCTGTCTGAGATCAGTTATTTAAGTGTTGAGGAAAAACCCCTTGTTTTGATGTTTGATGCGAGACAATGTCACCAGAAAAGAATATCTAGTTTCTACCTCACAAGTAGGTCGCATTTAAAAAACTTCTTCAGCCATCAGTCACCCGTACCCAAATTTCAAACATAATTTCAGTTTTCAAATAGGCCAATCAGCAGCCTCTGGTTCAAAATTAATTTGAATGTCTATGAATCTGGAAGTTTTGTTCTGGAAGTGGAATGGGCCCAATGTGTTTCTTAGACAGTGAAAAATTATATACATGTGTACAATAGAGAGAGAGAGAGAGAGAGAGAGAGAGAGAGAGAGAGAAATTAAGGAAGATTGAGAGCATTAGATATGAGAGTGTAGAAAAGAGAATGTTTCAGACACTATAGCAGATAAAACTGGGTTGTGTATGTTTTTCATATGTGCTCCAAGATAAGCATCATCGTTTATGTGTGTGTGTGTGTGTGTGTGTGTGTGCGCTCGCGCGCGCTTGTCATCCTTTCTAGTCGGAGCTATGTCTTCTCCTCCCTGGCGACTGCGGCGGTGTCGTTTGCTACGGGTGCGTTTGGCGTGTGGATCCCTCTGTACCTGATCAGAGCGCAGGTGGTGCAGAAGACAGCAGAGCCCTGTACTGGAGACATCTGTAGCAGCAAAGACAGGTGAGACACTACTGGTTCTGCCCTGATGGCTTGTAGCTGACGCCACACACAACTCTGCCTGGCAGAGAGGTATACACTATGTACCTCTGTTTTTCTTAATGGCGAATGTGCTGTGATAGAAGATAATACTTTGACATGATCATATAATATCGTTATGCAGGTTATTGAAATATTGTTAGCTGCCATGCACACAGAACTGGGATATTGGGACGAAACACACATGCTGGGATATGTACATATAGCTCATATACAGTATCTCATGTGATCTCATTACACGTCCAGTTAACGATGTAATGTAATGTTTCCCCCAACCGCGTCCACGCTGCAGTCTGATCTTCGGGGCCATCACGTGCGTGACGGGGCTGCTGGGGGTGGTGGTCGGCGCGGCCACCACGCGCTACTGCCGCCACAAGACGGAGCGCGCCGACCCGCTGGTGTGTGCCGTCAGCATGCTGGGCTCGGCCATCTTTATCTGCCTCATCTTCGTGGTGGCCAAGAAGAGCATCGTCGGAGCTTACGTAAGGATGCCTGCCTGTTTGGCCCCTCCCTCCGCCCCCTTCACTCCTCCTGTCAGAGGGGGGGGGGGGGGGGGGGGGGCGCCTCCCCCTCAGTCAAACACTGAGGGGGAGGCGTGTTCATGACCTGCCGCGCTGTCCTCCAGCCAAGAGGATAGGTAAATACAGTAGAGCAGGTCATTCAAGTGTCAGTAATGGATTAGCCCTGAGTGCTCAGCATTAAACCGGGGTGTACTCACGCCAGAGCCTGTGAGAATGCAGGCATGGCAAACTGTAGCTGTTTTTCTTGGAATATGTTGCGAGAAGCAGCGAGCGGTTCTGTCACCCAATAATGAAAAGTCACAGGTACAAGTTGGACTGAGATGCCTTTCCATGTCAGGCTGAAAAGGAAAAGCTCTCAGGTGAATGTGCGGGCTGTTGACGGACTAATTGCCGTGTAAAACAGGAAGGGGCTTCAGCTTGAGCAAGCACCGCCTTGGAACAATGTATTTTGACTTGCCGGCAGTACATTTTGTGCTCTTATCAGCCGCAGAGGAGTAGGTTCTACCTTTCAACAACTTGGCCAAAAATAATGTGTTAGGCGGGAAAGCTGGAAAATATTCCCCATGCTTATGTGACAGTAACCCAACACACAGCCTCCCTCGACCCAAATACGTGACCCTGGCTAGCCTTAGGACGTCTGGCTCAGCAACATCACAAATAACCAATTCTGCCTGCGATGTTTGTTTGTGTGGTCAGAACATTCATAAAAGCTACACAAGGCATAGCCAAAAGCTACACAAGGATGTGCTTTATGGCAACGCTAGTGTTTTAAGTAACTGCTTTTATAAAATGACAACACTATTGCAAACAAGCTCAACCAAAATCAGGAAGTTTCTGATCATTCCAATCAAGTACATTTCATCCAGTTGCTAGTATAGAGTCCAGGTACAAATGGTACCTGGAGCGCATACTATGTATACGCTGGACAGGTTAATGGACAGAGATGCTGATGTTTGCATCTGAGCTGAACAGCTGCATAAACAATTATTGTATAAACACATGCGTTAATTCCATCACACTCGTGCTACCTTACGTCCAGTAATAATAAGTAAGCTATCAGCTCAGGTTTCGAGGAGAAGCACTGACAGATGTGGTACATTATGCGGCGTGACATTGCTGCAGCGGTTGTCGCTCTGCTGTCTGCACTGGCTTGACCCTTTGCAGCTGTTCAACACACTGCTAATCTGAGGAGGGCCGGGCTTCTCTCCCTCCCTGGAGGTGATGTGTGGGTCACACCGTCTGGTTCACAGCTATCAGTGCAAACCTGTCGGTTTCCTCACTATCAGTCGGGCTTCCAGCTGCTGCTGTGGCTTTCTGACTGGCACAAAGGGTGTTCCCCAATCAGGAAACACACTTTCGCCAGTGCCAGACACTGCAACCATACCCCTCAGGGTTTGTTATTGAAAATGGTCAAGTACCCCTAACAGCTGCTACCAGCCCTTGTTGTAGGTTTGGATGTTAACGGCTTAGGTACCCATGCCCTACGGTGTTATTGGATATATTGTTTTCTGTTATGACACAAAGAGCTGTGATGAAAGGATGAATATTAATTTGTGGTAATGGAAAACATAGAGTAAAATGTATTTCTTTTGAATGGATCTGAAAATAGGTTGTTAAAATATCACCTCAGTTAATACATTCTCATGGTGAGACTTAGAAAAAGGTTGACTGCATTATCCTCCACTGTTTTCCAGCTTGGCTAGACCAGTGGGACCAAAATGAAAGCCTATACATTCATGAGTAATTGGTCCAGAGCATAATAACACGTTCTCAAACCACAGTGACCAAGACACTTTTATTCACCAGTAGATTCCCACAGACAGCAGTAAGACAGTAATCCTCTGCCATCTTGTCTTGTTAGTGCGTGTTTTGCTATATGCTGTGTATATATAATGAATATTGGCAAGAATGTGTACTACATGGTAACAATTTTGTTGTTCTCGCCATAGGTGTGCATCTTCATAGGAGAAACGCTGCTGTTTCTGAACTGGGCCATCACAGCGGATATTTTAATGGTACGTATTGAAAACCTATACTTATCCACTGGGCCTCTGGAAACCTTTGCAAAGCCCTGTAACAAATGGCGGTCGTCCTAGCCTCTTATTTGGGGGATGAATGTGTGACTGTTTAGGGACCGTGTGTAGTCCGGGCGGGGACGATAATTACCTCCTTTGACTGGGCTCTATGCATACACCAAGTATAGCAATCAAAATGCTGACATGTTTGGTATCTCAAATGTGAAAAATCAAAGCCCGAGAAGAAAGACATGGCTACTTGGTGCTTGCGTGAGGCAAATCACCAGCCAGTTGCTATAAATGCTGCTTCGTTCAGAGCCTGTGGTGAGTATTTAGAGACAGGGACAAACCACTAGAGAGACGACATTTTGCCATAATTTACTGTCTTGCCTGTCTGGAGGGCTGACCCAATTGGATCTGTGTGCATCTCCTCATCCTGGGGGTCTGGACCCCCTGAGGGGTCATGAGTGGGGTAGGGTGGGTTGCCAAGGGATTTTAATCGATGTTTATTTTTCAATAAACATGGATTTGAATCATGGTGTTCACTTTGCATGTTGAATGCTGTTGTTCTCGGCCACAGTGCTTGTGCAGTCTGTGCGGTTACATTGCAAAGTGGCTTATTGCTATGCCGCTCTTCTTCTTTGTGGTCAAACCGAATCGCTTCTATGCATGATTGATATTCCATGTTTCATTATGGATGACTGTACCTGTGTTGTTTGCCCACTTTGTCTCTGCAGTACGTTGTTATCCCCACGCGGAGAGCTACAGCAGTCGCCTTCCAGAGCTTCACCTCTCATCTACTGGGCGACGCAGGAAGCCCTTACTTGATAGGCCTGGTAAGTCGTGAACCCAGGAACTGGCTGCTTCAGACCGAAAAGGACACGTGGGAAACTGACAAATGCACCTTTGGCCACAAAGTCTATTCCACATCCCGCCTGCTTCCCGGCAGTAAATCTCTTTATTCTAAGAAAGCTACTGTATTGTGTTGGCCTGGCACACCGGGGCTGTCAAGGTCTGTTCTGAGGGTTTCCTATGGCCTACTGAAATTCAGTAACCTCATAAGATAAACAATGTCTTTGGTTCAAGCATTTCATAGGAAGCCATCATTCAACACTACACCTCAAGGGACGGAGCACACTGTCAACAGAGAGCATTCATGTTTTCAGTTCTTCAGTAAACAGTAAAACAGGCATAGTTACATAGCGCATAGGCACACACATATGCATACACAAAACGTCAACCCCTACCCATGATAGACCTATTGTGTGTTTGCTCGAGTACAGTAAAGTCTTACTGTATGTTTGTATTATATGAAGAGAACAGCATCCCATGTCTGGGTATCAGCTAATGGGTGAGGGACAATACATGTTGTAGGCCTGTTCAACTTCGGCGTGTCAGAACCTATGATGTTACGTTGCCTTTTTATCGCCATCCCTCTGGCTTAGAGCCGGGGCCATGTTGACAAAGGCAGCGGAAGACTCCTATTGATGTGACTTTCATAAAAGTGATCCCGACACTGGCAGGCTGATGACAGATGCAACTGTCTAGACAAATAAAGAAAGCTCTGTTTTATTACAATCACAAATGATAAACCAGTGTCATAGCCACATAAAAGCCTTTATACAATAAACCACATTCAAGCACTGACAAGTAAACGTTGACAATAACCAAACAAACCTTGCAATTTAAACCCCCCCAAAACAAAAACCGAAATGCTGTTTGAAGAACAATTTCCCACACCCTGCCAAGGTGCTGCAGTAAGCAAGTACCCCGCTTATAAACAGCTGTTACTTTATCTTGGTTGGTGTAAATCTCACAACCTCTCAACACCCGAGGAAAAGTTAGCACACAATTTTCAGTGCTCCTTGCAGAGTTTCCCGGGTCACGGCCTGGTGGTTCGCCTGTCACCCCAGTTATTCTGCAGGGCTTGGCTCTCCTCTGAGCGACATGCTGAGTGTCCCTGGGCCTTCGCAGGCCCCTGACCAGCCAGGCTGAGATTCAGAATGTACCAAATGCGTCAGCATTGACGCCACAGTTCCCCAGCCGGGGTTTCGCATGCTGGTGCGATGGTGTGCGTGTGACGCACGTTTGGGTGCGGGCAAATGCGGCGTCATCCATACACACGAGTGCCATTGACTCGCAATGAGAAAAATGCAACTAAAATGTGTGGAGAAACATCTTTGATTGCTTAGCAACCACCAAAGATACCTAGAACCTGAGCATTTGGTATGCCCTAAACACATTCACTCTCAGGCAACAGCAATAGTTCTGAACCTTTTTTGACCCATGACACCCAAACATAAGGGGTTCTTACCTCCTGAACCAGACCCTGATTATTATTATAATAATTATTATAATAATAATAATTATTATTATGATTATTATTATTATTAAAATAATAATATAATAAAATCTTAGAATATATAATATGAGCTTATAAATATTAATAAAATCCCAAAAATATTAACAAAGAATTTTTTTAATGATTTTCATGGTACCCCCAAGGCCCGAAACGCATCAGCTTCCCCAGAGGGTCTATCCCGCCTTATAGACCACACACAACAGCCTTCACGGCACATCGACGCCTGCGCGTTTAACATGACCTAGTAATTTCCAGGCACATGCCACAAAACTGCCACCTTTTCAGCTGAGCGAAAAGCTCCCATAACTTGGGCCAAGACAACCCAGTATCAGCACATAGATCACGCTGGCATTCCTTCCGGAGACTCATAATGAACTGGTTGCGTGTAGAGGGACATGACTCTGTTAAGGCAGACTTATTGCCAGGGGAAGGCCGCGCACAATCTCCCTGCAATCAAGCCAATAATGCTAATAGCGGGATAATTAGCCACGTACCCAGCTATGTCAGCTCTATATATTTTTAGCCGAGCCATTACATCGGAGTGTGGCTGAATGCGCACCTGCACCGACTAACCGCTGTGAAGCTGTGCTGCCCACACGCACTCATGCACGCACACACACACAGCAAGTGGATGCACACCAGACTGATCTCACAAATCTGGCCACATTTTTCCATTGTGCATGTTAACGTTCCTCCCTACACACACGCCCTGTGCAGTACAGTATGTACTGTATGTGTAGCACCACACACATTCACCTGCGCACACTTTCGTACAGTAGCTCATGTCAGCAATTCTGCAGGATATTCTGCTGTATGAGATATTCAATTCTTCATTGCTTCAGCCAGTGTGAGCAATATGTGTGCATGTGTGCACACACAAACCTCATGTTAACAGGATTAGAGAACAGTTTAAGAACACTAAAGCATATTACAACAAAAATATTGATTGAGAAAAGGACTTAACAATTCTCTGTATTTTTGTCACGTTTGTTCGTGCACGTGTATGTGTGTGTGTGTGTGTGCGCACGTGTGTGTGTATGTGTGTGTGTATGGGTAGATCTCAGATGGCCTTCAGAAGAGCTATGCTACGTCAATGCTGTGGCAGTTCCTTAGTCTGGGCTACGCCCTGATGCTCTGCCCCTTTGTCATTGTCCTGGGGGGCATGTTCTTCCTGGCAACAGCACTCTTCTTCTTGGATGACAGAGAAAAGGCAGAGAAACAGTAAGTGAACCACACTGTGAATTTAGCAGATTACTTGATTTATTTATTTATTTTATAGTATTGTGGCGTTCTGAGCCCTCCACTCTCACAAGCACAATCAAAACAATAGGAGGCGAGTGTATTCCAGAAAAGGTTCTCTATTTATTGTTACTGAACTGGATAACAGGGCTGCACCCAAAACAACAAAACCAGGAGAGAGCCCACTTCCTCTAGAATCCTCAGTCCCTCCCCCCAGGTGCAACCCCCTATTGAATGAAAGTCCCCATACCCAATAGGATCACTACACTATAAACAAACACACACACATACACTTGGTTCAATGTCTCACTATGGGTGTACCCTCTGTTGTAACATCTAGTAATGTAATGTAATGTACATTTCAAAATAATGAGACATCCTGTGTCAAAATGTTGTTTAATAAACTAACAGCATTTTTGTTTAAGGTACAATGGACTTTCTCAGGACAGAAGCTTTTTCTTTTAACCCTTTTTTAAACCAAAGATTTGTCAAGGACTCGCTAACTGGTATTAAGAGCCATGCCAAACTATACCCTGCAAAATTCAGAGAGCTAGAGAGTTAGAAAGAGAGATAGAGAGAGAGAGAGATCTCCCAGCCAATAGAAATGGCCCCGTCAGCTAAAAGGTGCTGTGGAGCTGACACAAGCTTTTCTAGCAAGGCATCGGTTTGTTAAAGTGTGCTTGTATGGTCATTTATGACGCTACTGCCACTTATATTCATTCATATTTTCCTCTGTCAAACACCAAAGCACTAATCCAGTGGGCACAGTCTTTGTCATGGCCTTACATGGCCAAAGCATACCCTCTCATCCCTTCTTGGATGATGAGTTATTTTCCCTCTTTCCTTTTGTCTCTTCCCTTTTTTTGGATTGACTGACTCCCTTGGTGCCAGGCCCCTCAGAAATGACTTCCTTCCTGTTGAAGATGTGGACATTTTAGACAGGATGGTAGTTTGCAATTGTGATGTTTGTCTAGAGAATATCTTTCTTCCCTGTGTGAGTCAGCGATCGTTCCCATGATGGAACATTGTAGCCGTATTTTAAAGCGTAACCAGAGGGATCTGCACATGGTAGAATTTACAAAAGTCCAAAATCCTAGAAACCACATACATACTGTAGTAATCTTGCATGCCAGCTATCATCTGTGGAGTTAATGTGGATCTCTACTACAGATATTTATTTACAGTCAAGGAAGGGTCATAGCTTAGCTGGAGAACCATATAGTCACCACTATTGAGCCACTCTGTATAGCGGCTGTTGGTCCCAGTCCAGAAAAAGAAATGGATAAATGTTGAACCACAATAATGTGGTCAGATAGTATCTAACTATCTGACCACATTATTGCTCAGTGTGGGTGGATGTTACATGTTTCCTCAAAGTATTCTAACCAAAATCTTTACTTCCATGCCAAATGGAAGTAAAGTACAACATATAAAATACAACATAAACAGTGTGAACTGAAGAATTTTGACTTCCTGGAATTTAAACAGAACCTACATTTTTAGAAATTAATGGATGGAAATGCAATGTGCTGCTTTACACAATTACTGTGTTAAGTATACTGTACATTGCCTGGGGTTGAGGGACTTTATATATTATGACTTAGTATTTCTATTTGTGTAAATATCCAACTTTCTATGAAAATCCCAAATGCATTTTACATACAGTATGGTTACATTATGTTGTGTTAGCCTAGTATTACAAGTGACACCTCAATGAAAAAAAAATGTGCTGCTCATACTTCAACAGTAGCAGCTATTGTGTAATAAGCTGCACTTTAAGGAGCAAGAAGGATGACAGAAGTTGGAGAATATAAACAACTGAATGAAAGTAGGCATAATCCACGACTGGGTTATTTATAGCGTCTTCCACGCTCTGTTGCCCAAGTTTTATGAATTTCTCCAGACTTGACAATTGCAGCTTTATTCTTTCATGAGAGTTTCCTACAAGGAATAGTGGAGAAGGCTTTACTCACTGGAGTGTGCCTGACTATTTTCAGTGCTTTATTATTTTTGCATTGATTCAGTAACCTGTTCTTGTCGGTTTTGTCATTTACAAACTAACACACATGATTCTACACACACAGGTATAGGCAAATACATGCATGCCTGTTCTAGGTTTCTGTAATTTCACTTGCCATTCTTATCTCTGGCATGTTTTTTCACAGTACAGATATCAGTTTGGGTTAAGTCTGCTATCAAAGGCTAGCAACAGTAGCAGAGACAAAGATTTTTATGGCAAGACCAAAAGGCTGGGGGGAAGAAACTGAGCATGTGGAGTTGAGAACAAACATTAGGAATTCTGGATGATTGTGGACTGTATACTTACTTTTCTTTCTATTCCTTGTGTTTTAGGTTGAACCAGCTGACACGACCACCTTCCTCAGTCAAGTTATGACCAGGTAATTTCCATTTAAATGAGCCTCAATTGTGGGTTTTTGTTTTTTTCTCTTTATGGCTTCTCGCGTCAGCGGTTTTTAGACGAAAAAGGTTCCTGGGACATTAACCCTTATAGAGCTCTTTGCTCATTAGATCCCTTCCATTTATTGACAGACGCAGATTATATAAGCTCACAAAGCGTTCCCCATTATTAGAGACTTTTAAGACAGTAAAGAGACACTTTGACCCTTGACTGTTTAGACCTTCATGACACTGTAAACACTGAAAGCAACCTGCATGATGGCAAAGACCTGAACTACGATGCATTTCCTGGTTTCAGTGTATATATGGGGTGGCTGGATATCTTACATGTTATCAAGACCATAGTTCCCTTCCCTCTTTCCTCCCTTTATCAGACATAGCACACAACCTTCTCCACTAATTATTAGCTAGTAAGAAATAGAAAGGTAGGGAAACTGTACCCTGGCCAAAACTATAGTACACATTTAGACAATAGGCAGCTAGTGTAGATACAAGCTAACAATAGCAAGATTAAACTTTGACTCACTACTTTTGTTGTGTCTAGTGTGTAAAAGGTTATTGAGTTTTGCCCAAAGGTCAAGGTTTGAATATTTTTAACCACTATTTATATTTGTTTTTTTTTTAGATACATTGTCAGTAATATAAAGTATATTTCAAATTAGGTATGTAGTACATGGAATGAAAGCTAATGTACAATTGTGAGGGATATTTGAAAAGTATCTAAATACTTCTTTCAGACTGTAAATGTGACTCCCAGCCGATGGGATTTCAGTCCGAAATCACAAGCCTTCCTCCTTATCATTTTGGCTAATGGTTAATACAGCCTGGTTAACACTGGTTAATACAGCCTCACGGGGTCAGAGTGCCATCTCTCTGCAGATGCCCCAGAAGTGAGCAGATTGACAGACTGTTTTTTTGTTAGACTTAGACAGCCTTCGGCAGCAAACATGTCGCCCATGACCCCTCTCACTAGATTGCAATGCAGCATGATGGCGTTGAAGACAGCTACTATACTGTACAGTAAATGCCACTAATGTCAATGCTATTAGCTTAAGGAGAATTTTGCATGTATTTGTATATTGTATGAAAATGGAGTTCACACAGAACATAGTTTGATGTACATTTATAAAAGACTAAGGGAGTATATGCATGTGATAGAAGGGCGGTGGGGGTATTAGTATATTGCATAAACTGTAATTCATCACAGGATATTCATCGCAGGAAATTAATCCCTGGGGACGCCGTGGCAGAGATCAGTTGAGATCACGTCCAATTAACTTCCTCCGCACGGGAACGGCCTATGCTGACCACTGAACAGAGATTCACTCCACAGCACTTGTTAGACAGAAGAGATTTCCGAATTAGAGGCTGTCAAAAGATCAGTGTGAGGTTTAACAGGGCTATATCTTCCATTTCTAATTTCAGAGGGAGTTACATTTGCGAGGCATAACCCTGTATTCATTCATAGCTGGCCAAAATACAAATGTGTTGAATGCATTATATTGTTTATACAGCTGCGGGCATATATTCTACCTCTGCTCCTATATTGTTTCATTGAAGCTTAAAGTTCTCAGTCAGCATTACTGAGTAGTCAATGGTGCTTAATAAAGTGCTAACCGCAAAACACACACACACACACACATACAGTTTACCCATCCTCCAATGTAAAGGATAAGAGACATTAAGAATCCAAAGACACCGTTCTCTTAGAAATCCTTCTCTTTCATAACAGCTGTCTGAATAAGTGAACAGGAAGTAACCATTCATGTATTTTATTTAAGTGTGTGTATAATCATTCCATGCTATTCAAAGAATCATTGTTTTCATAAAGCCACCACCAAATTAGAAGCCAGCCAAACCCTATGGTAGTGTGATGAGCCCAGCCATGTTGGGTCATGATTTGCAGTAGCCCCTGCCAAAAACCGCTACAGCTCAGTTTGATTACAGTAAATTGGATTCGTTTGCCTGGCCAATCAGTTGTCCCCTTTTACTGAAGAAGCCAAAATATCCTCACCACAGTTAAAGTAAACAGCTGTGAAGAAAGCAGGCAAGTCTTGTATTTATCAAAGCATTCTCCAATTCTAATCACATTGATGTATAAATCATTTGAAATGTTCTAAATTTGGCCAATGAACAATTCATTTGTAACTAATATCTGACAGAAGCTGTTAGGACTAAAACGTACTCCGTTTATTACAAAATTAAAACACATACAGTTTCCTTAATCCTCTAATCCTCAATTCAAGATAATTACACTTGTCTGGTTATCAGAGAATTGGTTTTGTGTGTGTGTGTGTGTGTGTGTGTGTGTGTGTGTGTGTGTGTACTGTAGGTTATCTAGCTAGGAACAGCATTCTGCCAAGCGTCCTGCGCTAATCCCCCCTTCCCAGTTGTAGGATATAAAGATATTCATGTGATTATTATTGAAATAAGTCTCTTTTAAACGTTTCCATTTTGCATGAGGTGGATTTTTTTTTTTTTATCAAGCATGATAGATGTCTATAGATTGTTTATTTGTACTCAGGCAGTAGTAAGGTAAATCCCCAATTTGCACATTCGAAAAGCACAATGTAATAAAATCTAATATAGTAACAGTAGGAATAGCAATATAATGTACAGTCTCAATGTTAGTGTGTGTAGCGTGTGGTTTAGAGGCTGCTCTTGGAGAGCTGGGCCTTATCAGGCATATTCAAGCAGATGGCTCAGGAGCTATACACCTACGTTAATTACATGAAAATAACCTGTGGTGACGGCAGACTCCTCTAACCACAGTACTTGCCTCCTTTTCCACTCTGTCTTCCTGTCTCTCTCTCTCTCTCTCTCTCTCTCTCTCTCTCTCTCTCTCTCTCTCTCTCTCTCTCTCTCTCTCTCTCTGTATAT
>JAODUG010018285.1:0-22311 GCA_027564795.1 Aphredoderus sayanus
TGTGTGTGTTTCTGAGACACAACAGTCCTCTACAGTATGTGTGTGTGTTTCTGAGACACAACAGTCCTCTACAGTATGTGTGTGTGTTTCTGAGACACAACAGTCCTCTACAGTGTGCCTGCTGTCATCTTCAGGTGAAATACGTGTGCCGCCAATCATCAGACAGTGAGCCTGTCTCCCCCCTTTGGCAACCACATTACTGCCACAGCTGGCCAGCCAGCTAACCCTGATGTGTGACTAATAACAGCTGACGCTATCCTAACTTAAGGACCAATACAAAGACAGATAGTTCGAAATTAAAACATAAAGCAGTATGTCTCCATTGGCGCCATTCAGTTTTATGGTTTGACACACAATGCACTCCTATATGTGAATGAAGTGAGTGAATTTGAAAGATGTTACTGTAACTCTACAAACTTTACAGACAGGAGTTTTGCAGCACAATATGTCCCTGTCACAATGACTCTCTTGGACATATTTCTTTTTTTTCACGGCACAGTGACGCCCTTACAATATCGTCTTGAACCACCAGAGGGCGTCATCTGATTGTGTATGATTGAATGGTTCTTTTTATTGTCATTGCTGTGTGTATTTATTTTTTTATTATTTCTTTATGTATTTGTGTTGCAGAGGAGCCGGGAGAACACAGAGAACAAACATCTGGGCGTGGCTCACTCTGGGCGTGGCTTGCGTGAAACCTGGTGCTGCATTCGGTCGGTGGCATCCAACTGGGACTGAGGTAGCACGGCACAGTAGCGCGGCGTCACATGCCATCAAAGGCCCTTCTAATGAGGTGGATTGGGTATCTGCTCCAGTGCTCCCCGGCTTCGCACTGTTGTACATACAAAATGGACTCTCTCCTTCTGTAGCCGCTAAGTATGCTGGCAGAAACGCATGGCGGTGGATTACTGGGAACGTGGACAGTGAACGGGCTGAAATGAAGCGAATGCCGTGGGTTGCCACGGGTCACGGTTTGGTATCTGACTCGGTAAGGAAGCTCACAGAGGTACAGTAGACAGTCAATCATTCCTCTGCCCTGCTTTTATTATAACATGGTGCCACGTAAGATGGCCTTTTGACCCACAAATTGCTGCTGAATGATTTCACCTCAGAAATAGACTGAGGGCGATTTTATATGAAAGGAGGTATAATGGTTTTGGGATAGAGTCATAGCCTAAAGGACACTTTAAATAACCCCTTACCTCAATCCTACAAGCTGAGGTTAGGGGTGCTATTACACCAAGTCAAACTTAAAACCTATTTTTATAGTCAAGCATTTAGCCAGCCATAGTTACACTCTCCCCTTGGCTTAGGGGGCCTATGGTCATGCACTAAGCTTTTATATGCTTCTGCTCTTTCTCTTCCCCATTCGAGTGTCATCGAGGGGGAGGTGCTGCCATGGACACTATGGACAACAGTGGGGCTGGCTCTCTCCGCAACCATATCTCCTGCCAGTGTGATGGCGATGGTGTGGTATATGCAGGCATATGAACAGACATGGCCATATTGTAACTGGGGCCTCGGCCACATCCTCCCATCTGGCATCTATCTGTAGTACACTGGATTGACCATTACGCACCGTAATTCATACAATGTGAGTTCCGGTGGGTCTGGACACTTTGTTATACATCTTATACAATGTATGACTGCCAAATGTTGTTGCCCACTCTGCACCTATTGCATTCTAACTGGACGTGTTGGAATCCGAACCTTCCAGGAGTTAGAAGGGCTGGATTCCAACCACTGTGGTTTCTTCCCAAGTCTTTAGGGATGTTTTTCCTTGCCCGATGGGAGGAGCAGGTTAAGCAGGTGTCATTTGTGTGCAAGTGAAATGTGGGCATGTGCTGCCCTTTGAAACTGTAATGTGAGTAAGCTTAAATAAACTGACTTGAGACAGAAACCTGTCTGGATATTTACCTAGAATAGGCATGTCATAGTTTATTTGTAAACCATATTTTTTTCATTTGAGACTTTAGGACTAAACATTGTATATTGCAATAACATCTAACTGTAACCTTACTGGAGACCTATGTCCTTTGTATCTTTCTCTCTGTCACAGTACAACCTGAATTCAGGGTGGAGAAGACAGTGTAATAACACAGTACATAAAGGGGAAGTCATTGTGCCATGCAGATGGCAGTGTCTTCTAATGGCTGCTTTGTTGTGTGTGGTCTTGTGTGCATTTGTGGCTGACGTTTACTGCCTGTTCCCACTAGAAATACTGTACATATGTACGCACGTTTCATTAGTGTGCTCACACACTCATGTAGTCCCCCTCCTCCAGTCTCAAGCCCACCATCTTGTGAGGCGTGTAATTAGCGGGTGGGATCAGTCGTACATTAACAAAGGCAGTGAAGAAGCCTTCGTTCGCATTTAGTCTTCCCCAACGGCAGCTAAGAATAAACCACTACACTAAGTCAATGGCGAATGAACAGAGCAGTGCTTAATATCAGCAGCACACAGGTATCGCTGGCTCTTGCCAAACCCTCTGCCACCCGGCGGGTGGTCTCAGATTCCCCTCAGTTTGCCGCCTATTCCCTGCTGTGAACAACCCCAGCAGCCCACATGTGAGATACAGTAGCATGTGTCTGTGTCTGTGTGTGTGTGTGTGTGTGTGTGTGTGTGTGTGTGTGTAAAGAATTAGAGACAGACCTTGATAAACCGAGAAACGGTGATTTAAGGAATGAAGAGAAGATGAACTTCAAACTGGAGATAAAAGTTTTATAGACTTCCTAAGGTCCCCCTGTCAGGTGTAAAGAAAGGAGCATTATTAAAAGGCGGTAAGGTTGAGGGGCTTCACTCTCGTAAAAGCGAATAGACCCAGATGAAGCCCAATGTCGTGAAAATCACCCACGTTGAAAACGCTCCAGTCCCCCATTCTGGCGTCAGCCTGACCCCGAGACAATCATTAGAGGGTTCGTTCAGAACGTTGATGTGAACTGCGTAAAACCCAACTGAGCCGACAGAATGATCCCTCGTCTGCCGTTCTTTCACTTAATACTCTTCCCTGTTCATTCCCAGGAGGAGGCAATTTAGCTGGAGCAGTATTAAACTGTGGCGTTGACTGCATATTCCCCCATGACTGAATCCCTGGCCAACCTCTGTAAAGCTAGAGGCTAGTGAGTTCCATCAGGTTAGCCTCATCATTGGTCTGTACAAAGCAGAAGCTTGAGTTCATGATGTACCTGATAAGGACAACGTGAACAGCAGGGATTGCAATCTGTAAAATTGAAATCAGCCTTGCTGTGCGATGGCAGTGATTCAGCTTGTGTTTCTTCAATTCAGATGGATTAAAAAATGGATTAGTAAATACATGCATGCTATATATTAGGTATAAAACAGTTGTGCATACACTATGACTTAATTTCTTCAAAACAGACCACATATTATATTGAATCAGATTAAACCAGAGGAAGAAGGTGAAACCTGGTGATTGCTGCACTTTTAATTCAATCCATACCCCAACCCAACCAGCCGGACTTGTCCCACCTCCCCCCACTATATTCTATAATATAATGGTCACAAAGAGACCTAATTTCTAAAGATGCCTCCAAACTATAACAAACTTCCCTTTAAACAAACTACTGTTCTAATATGGATATTCATCTTTAGTTGAGCATGTCTACAGTATGTGCCAATTTTATGTGTGAGTGTATGTGTGCAGGTTGGAGTTAACACTGATTAAATGCACAGCTTGAGTGCAACATGAATCAGACATAAAGTAGCCTTTAATTTATGAATGTGTTACACATATGTGTACAGCATATATGAATAAGATTACTAAAGCGGGCTAGGAAGTTAAACACACAATGAGGCTGATGCATGGGCAACAGTGACACACACCTACACACACACACACACACACACAAACGTATTCACTTACATACTCCCATCAAATCACATTTGACTTAATTTGCATATACATATTTTCATTATCTTTACAGACGCATATAATTCAGTTGGCCCTTGATCATGTTCATTTTAACATCTTATAGTGTGTGCACTTAAAACATTTTTTAATCATTTTCACAGCACTTTGATTGATGGTGCAATTTGTCTTTATCCTGAAGAGTTTAGACAATCAGGTCCAAAAGGAGGGAAATGTGTGCTTGCTACCACTGCAGAGCAGGAAATTAGTTAGACTTGTATGTGAGGTGAGCAGCTGTGCTCTTAACAAAGTACTGCTGCGAGGTATTTACCTTATCCTGTGTAAACTATTTTTCTGTATGCTGCTCCAAGCCAGCTCAGGAGTTTATACCATTTTTTACACCTGTGTGTGTTTGCTTGAAGTGGTCAACACTTTAATTATTAATGCTTAATTTTCTCTGTGATTGTCAACGGCATCTCTAACCTCCTGATAACCTCCTCTTTCTGTCAGTTCAGCAAACATTCCCATCAATATTATGCTCTCTCTCTCACACACACACACACACACTCTCTCTCTCTCACACTCACATTTCTCAGACCTACTTTCAAAGTTGTCACTGACTGCCCACATACCTCCTGACTGATGTGGTGAATAATCCGCTTTGTGGGTTAACGATTCGCCGACAACTGTGAATAAAAGATTGCTTGCACAGCCTGAATTTCAAAAGCGGTCTTTAATTAGATAGCAAGAAGTGCCTTCTGGGAGTTGAGGTTTCTTAGCGGGGAGGGGGGGCAAGGGAAGTGAGGGGAGGGGCACAACCTCTCTGCCAATATTTCTTTTGGATGGATGGTGCAATACGTGAAGCCAGAGAGAGAAATGCCCCCGTTGAGACGTAAACTTGTTTGGAATGTGTTTGCCAATTTCCAAATTGATTGAATTCACAGAAAGAAAGAAAGAAAGAAAGAATAGATTACTGTAATTATTTAATTAATTAGTAGTTGATATAAGCATCTTTGACTGACTGACTGTCTCTGTGGGAGTATGTTTTACTGTTTAGCCTCTTTAGCACACCCACTAACCCATAGAAAACAAGTGGGAACCAATCCAGTCCACACAAATTAATTTTGGAGCGTCTGAGACTAACGTTGCTAATACTAAACTCTCATGATGTTCTCTGGGTCAAAATGACCCAAGTCACTAGCTCTTTGTGGCAGATAGAAGGCGCTAAACCTAATTCTACATCTTACACAACAAGGTGTGAGTTTGAAACCCATGGACAACAGGAGGGTTAAAAGGCACAAAAAAACAAACAAATAGATAAAGAAATATTTAACAAAGAAAGAAATAAACACAGCCATGCCAATAATAAAACACACAAAATCATACACAATCAGATGGTGCCGCCGGGTGGCCAAATACGATATTTTTAAGGACATCAGGAGGGTTAAATTCCGGTGACTTGTTTTTAAAGGGCTTTTCACAATGTAGATGGAAAAAAGCCTTTGAGATTTTGTGTAAAAGCATGTCAGTGCATGTGTATTGTTAGTTATCAGCATAGTTATTGACTATGCTGATTAAAGCAGTAAACTGAGAATAAAGGGAAATAATAGATGCTTAAGTGATACCGTAATGTATTTCTAGTGTAGTATACAGTATGGATGGAAGGCAGGAATACGCACAATCATTAACAAATTCTTGATTTTATCTGCTGCCAATGTGTCGGGCATGTACTCACTGTAACTACACAAACTAAATATACACACCTTTAAATACACACCCACACACTAAAATCCATTACAGGTGCAATAAAATTCAGACAGTTTTCTTTCTGTTATTCTCTCCCTCTCTCACACACAAACAAACACATTAAAATTCATGCTCAGTCACAACAAACACACACCCACACGCTCCCTAGGCTGACTACAGTAACATTACAATAACAATCAATTCCTGCAAACCCAATGTCAAGCCCTCACTGGAATGTGCTCCAAATGGGGGTTGGGGTGGAGATTACCCCCGTCAGCCTATAAGAGCGTCATCATTCTTTGGGACTTATCACCATAAGTCTCCTTAAAGTGATGGCACAGCGGTCCCGCAACATCTCCCTGCTTACAGAAGGTTCTAGGCGTCGATATTCAGAAGGACCGGGGCAGTTAAATTGGAGGCCGGTAATGCTGCTCTATTGTCAGCTCTGTGGGGACATTTCCCTGACCAGGGATCAATAGTGTCAACTGAGTACCGCACACACACACACACACACACACACACACACGCGCGCACGGGTGGTGAAGGAGGGATTACAGAGAAAGCGAGATAAGGGGAGAAATGTGGGGAGAGAGTGAGTATTGTGTTGTGTATATTGCTTGTGAGGGTCTTTAGACTGAGCAGTAACCTACCATCTGACACATTCAAACATCTCGTCCTGTGTGAAAATCATGAGGGGGGCATTTTTATGTCCTCTAACTCTGCCTGTCAAACATACCGGGTATGCATATTCCTCACAGAGAATTAATCGAGATATACTGTAATAGAGAATATACATAGCATATATTCACCCAGGAAGGCGCTCTTCTCATCTCTCTATCTATTATCTATTCATGACAGCCGTAAAGTAACAAAGGATGGTGACTCAGAAGATCCCAATCCTAAGTGATTTGGTATTGAAAGAAGAGTACTGGTGGCCTCAGCAACGCACAGGTAAAGAATTGAAGAGCGGACATAAAGGAAGATGAGATTGGGTTACTTCAGCGACTGCTGTCGACCGCCTTCCTTTCCTTTCATGTCTTTCATTCTTTCTCTCCCTTGTCTGTGCTGGCCTATGGTGGCTGGGCGCCATTCACCAGTGTCTCCTCTGGTAGTCCAGTGAAACTGCCGGGCAGTGTGTGTGTGTGTGTGTGTGTGTGTGTGTCTTTCTGACAGGCCATTGCGATGCGAACAAACTGAAATCCTGTTTTGCTACTGCACTGCCTCTGAATCGCTGTATTTATGTCCAAGTTAATACCACTCTTCTATTCTGGTCTCGCTGGGACCCTGATTTAATGCTAGCACCTACACACAAACACACACACAGAGACTCACGCACGTACCCACACACACACACGCGTGTGCACACTCGCAGGCACACCGATAAAGGAAAATATTCACACAAAGGGAGGGGCTACAGAACGTCCAGTTGGGCTGCTGGTAAAACAGGTCCATGCAGACGACAGCAGAGGATACAGGTAGAGCCATGACGTGGGCCCATTCCAGAAGCCAACAAACATGCAGTAATAACACTAGCCCCCTTGCTCTGAGAGGATGGCACACACACGCACACATAGACACCCTGTACACATACAGTAGACAACTTCCTCCTTGATGCACACACTTGAGTGCAGCATTCTTTACCAAGCCCAAAAAGCAAAATATAATAGAATGATAATTGTTGTGCTGATGCTGGCATCTTAAGATCAGAGGTGCAGTAACAAACTGGCTAACTATGAATGCAGCTCAAATGACAACACGGAGCAGAAGGGAACTTCATAAAGAAGATTAATGTTAGATTCAGTAAACAGCCAAGGAATCTGTAAACAGGGAATGATAAACCCCCTTTGACCTATTTAAGTGCTGTAGCAAGCGTTTGATGACTTGAGTGTTTACAAGTGGGTTTTGGTTGAGCGTTTTCACGCGTGTTTTTAGTTAATATTACTGTAAAGATAGTAAGGACAATTTTCACCTCAGTTCTAGCCTATACTTGAAGCTTATGTAAATACAGTTTGCTTGTCAAGATAACACTGTACTGTATGTGTGCCCTTCTCCACCACAACCCTGCCCCCCAAAGGGAGCTTTAATGAACCAATTCACTCGCTCAGCCGTCACGGGGGATCACCCGTCCCTCAGAAGCTTTCAGAAGTTACAACATCAAACTTGCATTAAAGCTCAACATGCAACCTTCCCTGCACAGCTCAGAGACCAGCCCTCAGATAACTACTGAAGATAAGAAGAACAGGACAGGCTAGCAGGAACTACTTTCAACAAGAAACATATACCCCCACCCTGCAGATGGCACGACTAACTGTCAGGTGTGACTCAAAGAAACAACTCCTGTAAGTCACAGTGACATTGGAGTGAATCTGGCAAGGGGAGAGGAAGAAAGAGTGAAATAAGCACGGGTGTTGGATAGGTGTAATGGTGGAGCTTGAGTGGATGAAGACCATGCAGAATTCATAGGAGGAAGAAAGACTATTCCGTGTATTTTGTTCTATTTTCTAGACATATTGCCCTTCTTATTCCCCTTACAAATCCCCTCCATTCATGTTTTCAACCACTAAAATGAATTACAAATTATAGTCTGATTTTGTTAAAATACCCACCAATTATATTCAATGTACTGTACCACAGGTTATTGCTTAACGGCATAGTGGAATGAGTGCACAGTTATGCTCACACAGATTTCCAGGATCTACTGTATGAACATGAAAAGGTAAAACCCCATGCCCCCACATTCCTTCAAAAAGGGCAAGAGGTCAGCCAGACATCACAAATAGGACACGCCTCCAAATAATACATTGACAAAAGTAAAGTATGCTAATGAAACAAACACATTTTGAGTGGAGAAGAAGCTAATAAAGCCATATGTATCCAGTAAACAGGTGGTTGTTTGCCTATGTAGTGATACATTTGTCATGTGTTCATGTGTGTGCATTCATGTGCACGTGCATGTGTATCATGACAATAATTGCTTGCAATAAAAGTATGGATTTGTGTATAAGTATCATTCAGCTGTAATAACTGGTGAGGAACTCCAAGTCTTGCTAATCATAATCACAAAGAGGCTACAGGGCCAGCTCTGCAGATCATTTGAGGGCAGAATCTACCACTAACGCTGCTAAATAAACACCCATAAACGCACTACACAGTGCAAAGCTAATGACATGCATGTTAGCGCCAATGACAGCAGTGATGACAGTAGCGTGTCCAGTTAGGCTCACAGTGTTCAAGTGACTGAGTGTTTTTGTTGATATTGCTAGTGTCTTGACAACAGCTCAGAAGCTGGAGTATTTGGGCCTGCAGTGTATGGGTTAGAGACCAAGGCATTTATAGGTCACAGGCAGGCAACTCTGACAGAAGGTAAAAAGGAACAAACTTATACTGTATCATAGAGCGTGCACACGCATGTGTGTGTGTGTGTGTGTATCCGCAAGGCGTGTGACAGTGTGCGTCATAGCCAGAAAGGGAACAGGGATCCCCTTGGCACTGCAATAGCCTCCGACAGCTGTTCAACAGCCGTGCACTACAATAGACCAATCAAACCATCCCACCCATGCCTGGCTGGCTGGCTGGCACACAAGGCATGTGAGCCCCATGTATGGGCTGTTGCATGTGCAGGGACGCCTTTATCCTAAGCAGGACTTACAGTTACAAGTATTAATGAATAGGCAGGGCTAACTCATGTTGGAGTTAAAACACATAACAACTATAGGGCTTATCCTGTCCAGTAATCACATTCATACCAAACTGGGTTGGTTGGTTGATTGATAGAGATAGATAATATTATTATTTTCTATGCTATTCCTTGCATACTACTGAACAAAATATCATATTTTTCACAAGGTGCAACATGAAAGAATCCAAAGGCACATAACTACATAAAGCACTACATGTACTAGCAGCACTAACAGCTACCTATACAGTATATACAGTGCATCGCACTATAAACAACCTCAAATCTCAATGTATTATTCCTGTAAGCATTTCTTTCATGAAGGGGAACAATCCAGAATTGTTATTGTATTACTTGAATCAGCACAAACAAGCAACGCCTTCAAGACATTTAGTTTGAATTGCAGAACATATATAGGGAAAGAGGGAGGGAGTGGATTAGTGAGTGTCAGAGCCACTATCCAGGAGGAAACAAGAAGCACCCATGAATACATCAGGAAGATGGCCCTCCAGGATGACCTGCTAAACAAGTGCCTCAGCAGCAGAAGACAGCAGGAAGATGGCCCTCCAGGATGACCTGCTAAACAAGTGCCTCAGCAGCAGAAGACAGCAGGAAGATGGCCCTCCAGGATGACCTGCTAAACAAGTGCCTCAGCAGCAGAAGACATAAGGGGTTGAGGAGGAAGAGGAGGAGAAGGCATCATGGAAGACCAAGCCCCTCCATGGGATGTATCATCAGCAAATAGACGAGGCGGCTGACATCAAGACATCCTAACAGTGGCTAGAAAAGGCACAGTGGCCCAAAGCACCAGAGCCATAGAGGCAGAGATCTACCAAAGGGGAAGCTGACAGGATCCAAGGTGCAGGCTGTGCAAAGATTCCCTTGAGACAGTCGAGCACATAGTCCCCAAGTCCTATTGGAAGACACCACCAAAGGTGGTTTAGAACAGCAGCGCTAAATCTTGTGGGCTTTAAAATGTTGGCTAACCAACGACACATAGTGGTGGTTGACAAGGAGCAGAAGAGGGAAGTTGTGATAGACGTGGCAATCCCAGCTAACAGCAACACGAGGAAGGAGCATGAGAAGATTGTACCAGGGGCGGAAGGAACAACTGGAACTGATGTCCAATATGGTCCCAGTGGTAGTAGGAGCACTAGGGGCTGTGACCCCTTAGCTAGAGTGGTTCCAGATACATCTGTAGTGTCTGTCCAGAAAAGTGCAGTCCTAGGAACAGCTAAGATACTGCACAGAACCCTAAAACTTCCAGGGCTCTGGTAGAGAACCCTATCTTGAGGATGACGTGCACACCATTCACCCACAAAATAAGGGGTGGGGGATGATTTTATATGCACAAATACATACAGTATTATCTCAGTAATTCTCATCCTATCGTAATTGGGTAGCAAAATGTTCAAAATGGCTCAGACTGTTGAAAGTGTTGGTGAATGAGCAGAATTAGTATGTGGTGGCATAATGGTTTTGAGAATGTGATCCTTCTCTAATGGTTTGTGACTACATGGGCTTCAATGGGAGGAATCAACAATATTATAACTGTCACCAGTAAACACAAGGAAGTCCCATTTGATAATCTGTTCTGATAATCAGTATATTTGCAAAAAAAGTTCAGTTGTTCAGATGTGTGTTTGTACTGTATGTGCAGACACAACTGTGTATGTGTGTGTATACCTTTGTGGCCTCTTTCATTGTTTTTATTCATTCTTTATGAAGAGTTGGTGGTTGAGGGCGTACACTCATAAATACACACACACACACACACCTTCACAGATGACTCATATTCATGAAACAGCAGCTGCACAGCCTCTCTCTTGCCACACTGCCTGGCATCAAAGGCATAACTCCGGGGCTGTGTGTGTGTGTGTGTGTGCGCGTGTACGCGCATGTGCGTGTTTGAAATCAAGTCAGTGTGTTATGATGTTTTCAACTGAGGGTGTGTCCTGCAGTTTATCTCTGCATGTTTTATGAGTGGGGCCAGGTTGGTTTGCTCCTCAGTGACAGCGAGCACACACACACACACACACACACGCACACACACACACACACACACAATAATCTGCAACTCACTGCGTACATACAGTGGGCTTTTGTCAACTGACGCCTAACTCACAGAACCTATAGCCCTTAATAAACATGTTGGCGGGAAGAGCAGACTCAAAGCCATCTTCATAACCAATTATAGTTCAGTCTCACCACCCAGGTAATGGCACTGGGGGCGCTGCCATGGAAACACAAGCAAATCAAAGCTTGTGCAAACACTTAGCAGTACGGCCGAGCACGTTTGTCGGCGGAGCGGGGTTTTAATAAGCGCAGCCATGGATCTACCCAGATATGACACACGCACAAGAATGTCTTTATTGATTGATATGTGAGCTGACTGCTGTCAAAACCGCCTGAGTTGCCCGTTGGAACTGAATAAGAGACGGACACAAGTATGGCTTTTGAACATATTGATTCATAGATAAAGAAATGGAGAGCGGTGCTGCAAACAGAACATACAAAACGCAGAGGAGGGAAACTGTAGTCAAGTGAAAAGCGAGGAGTTTCATATACGGTGATTCATTAGTGGTTAGCATAGCGCAGGAAGGCTTGTGTGATAACAACGGATCTGCAGCTGTCCGTCACTTGACCTATCGCCTTGCCAACAGAAGTCCTGCGTGGATGAGTCTAATGAGGTGGCTGAGACAGAACTCCAGGGCTTCAACACTGTCTGTAAGCCCTGGGCTCACATACAAGTGGTGCGTATAAGACATCTCAAGCCTAGCCATGTGATTGGTCAAGTTTGGGCATGTTTGAGATGGCAAAATAATGTATTACATCAAATTGATGTTGTTCTAAACTACACAATTTGGAAATATTTTAGATTAATAAACAATGTTTGTTTATATTTTATTACAGTGTAAAATAATAGCATTAGAGTACTGTATATGCTGTGCATACAATGCAATAACAAATATTAAGGCATATATTTAATACACGAACAATATAAACCCACATTAGCATAATAAACAAACACATTCAAAACAGAGCATAATTATGAACCATAGGCATATAATGCCTGAACTACCTGAAATGCAATACATGCTGTAGTAAAGTGGTCATTATCATTTAAGAAAACAAACATTTTATGTTCATGTACAAAGTTTAGTATACTTTAAAAAGCTTGTTTAAGTTCCTGTCAATAAGTGGCCAAAATGCAAGGCTTTTCATTATTTTCTTGATATACATTCCGTATTATGAAGACATGTTAACCTTTTCTGACAGTATATAACCTATGGCCATATAATTTTATATTGTTGTTGCCCTATCGATACCTCATGCATCCTAACCCTCCTGCATGGGTAGATTCCTCCCTCTGTGGTCCCACGCTTTCTTCCTTTTTAACCCACATGGTTTTTACGGAAGTTTTTCCTTGCCCGGGAGGAGGAGCAGTTTTTTGGGGTGTTGTTTGTTTCCATGTGAAATGTGGGCTTGTAAAACCATTTGAGACTGTAATGTGATTAGAATTGACTTGACTTGACAAATTGCAGTTTGTCTTGATAATCTGCTAATAATGTGGATAATTCAAAACATCTCTGATCTATATCTGCCTGCGGTGCCTTTGCAAGATAAGTCATTAGTCCAGGTTGTCCATGTCTCGTTTGCATTGTGAGACAATTAGCCTTGAACTGAACCCTTGATTAATCAACAATACCGCCACATGTATTGCATACAATGTACTGCAATGCACAATGCAATGTGTATTAGCCTTAATTGGGAAAGGTTAGTCAATGTAAAAGTTGTGGTGACAGCTGAGATTCAGAGCTAGTCTTCAATGAATCAATTATTTTTTACACTAGATAAACCCTAGGGTTTAGAGAGAAAGCCAAAATGCTGTATCACACATCATTAACAAACTTTCCTCTCCTTTCGCTCTGGTGTTCTATGTGTTTTTGTTTGGGCTGTGCATGGCTTATCTAAGACTAACTGAGGCGGAGAAGTAATTGTACTGCATGATTGGAGGATCTTTAACTTGGTTATGTGAAAAATGAAAAGGAGAGTTCACTGCAGCTGAGACAATATGAGCACAGATGTTAAATTAAATGGTAGATATCTTTTTTTGTTTTTCTTGTAATTGCTATTGCCAATGAGCAGTTTATAAACTGTAAGAGTTTTGTCATTCAAGTCCTTTAAAGTTTAGGTCTTTAACTAAGCTGGTGATATTTTAGTGTTTTACAGTAGATCTTGTAACTTGTATTGTCTTGCTTTATCGTTCTCATCTGTTCCTCATTTTCTTTCCCTTTTCTCCCATTTAAATTATTAACATCTCTGCTTAATTTGTTTTTAAATGGTGTTTTGTCTCTGAATGCAAATTTAACTGCAGTTATACTCATTATGTGGTATTAAAACTTATAGGATTACACTCTCAAGCCTGACACATGGGGCTAAAGCTATTTTTAACCTTTATAATTTTCTTTCCGCTTTCTCCTATTTTAATTATTCTATCTCCAGCTAATTTGTTTTTAACCTTTTTCAGAGTTAGTTAGAAAGTCTTTGCCTCTAAATGCAAGTTAAAGCCCCAGTCTGTTATTCCTGCATGTGGGCCTACTTCTCCTCTGAGTGGTGATTCATACTTTTTTAATAATAATTTACAGTCATGCATGTAAAAATCATACCTGTGTAAAAAGAAATACTGCAATGTTTTGGAAGGTCTACTTGCACACAGTGTACAGTGTATTTGACATATGGTATTATAAAACGTGCATTCAACTAAATATTGTGGAAAATAAGATAACAATTAAACCAAATGCGAGTCATCTTTTAAAGTCATAACTACAGAGTCTGTTGGACAGGTCATCCATGGACTGCTTTTAACTAACCCTGCTATTTTACCCCCAACCCTGCTATTTACTGTAACAGTGTGTCTCTAACAAATGTTACTTCAGAAATACTTCCTATACCTATCAACAAGATGCTGTGTGATTTTCATTGCACTGCACATCGAGTGCCTTTATCCCATTTTAGGCGAGCACATTAGTGTAAATAGCATTTTCATTATTGTATTCAGGGCTGTCAGCATTCTAATCGAACAGCCATTCTCTAGCTAGAGCATAATTGCTGATCTTTCAGAATTAACTCTAGTCATCGCGGAAGGAAGAATTGTCCTCATCATAGCAATGTAATTATCATTCCACATCCCAATGTAAAATCCTCCAGTATACTTATTACAAGTGTTTACAATACACATATGTGTTATTTACACAGGACACTGGGTAGATTATCATATTTTGAAAGCATAATTTGTTAAAAATTCCTAAAAATAGTTTGCACCAAGACATTTACTAAGAAATGAGAATGGGGTTGTATATTGTTATTGCTGGGTTAACTGACATGCACTTGTGGTTTGTAGTAGATATGCTACTGGCATTGTTTGATTGACATGGTGTTGCTGCTGTGGATGTCATGCATATGACCGTGTGTGACTGTGGGTTACTTGTGCAGTCAATGTTGTGTGTTTATGCAGAGTATTTTCATATTGTCCACTCTGAGGTACTCTATACCCTTTACATTTGAAAAAGTCCGCCATAATTATCTAATCTGACCACAAATCAATACCCCCATTACATTGCCCATAAGCCTACATAGCCTTAGTCTCACAGAACCAGCCATTAATTGTGTAAAGGATGGGGCATAGAGCTGGATAACTGCATCAAGATCCACGTGATGTTACAAGATTACTTGACCTGTCCAACAGACTCTTGATCGACATGCACGGAAACCTACAGTATATAACTCAATGACCAAGTCAGACATTAAACTTAACATCTGACTTGATGACACAAGTCTAAAAAATAAAATGACAATGTGATAATAAATGACAAGAGGCTGGCAGTTTGCAGGTATTGTAACTCTGTTAGGTAAGTAGGCTGTGGTTGGTGCTAAAATGTAACAGAAACTATAATCAGTAAATTAAGCACTGTCGTGGCTGAACATTACATATACAGCCTTGTGAATGACAATGGTAACAGCCAATGAAAATAACTACCCCACTTCCTTAAAGTGTTATGGGTCTATGTATCAGACGTTCAGCACCAGTTGTTTATGTGACGCAGTGCTAATGGATGGAAGAGGCTGAGACTATCATTTCTTACACTGACTACATTGCGTTAAAATGTTTTTATTTAATTTAATAATATTTGTATTTATAAAAAATAAAAAAGTGCCCTTATGTTCCCGTCACATTTCAACACAAAGATGCCCTTGATCAAAGTTTACCATAAACGATGGCTTAAACCACAAACTATATTATTGTTTTTCCAGTCTGGGTTGTGTGTGTGTGTGTGTGTGTGTGTGTGTGGGTGAGTGTTTGGCCTTGAATTTTATGAATGAGTAAAGAGAGAGCAGTGTGAGGGAGTTCAACCATCTCCCCATCTATTATTTACTAGAAGAATCTCTTCTCTCTGACCGCTGACATACAGCTAACACACAGGGAGAGAACTGAGAGAGGTTCTCTCCGAGACCCACACTGAGCACTGTACTGTATACTGTACGTATGTCCTGTGTATGTAGAATACAGTGGGGTCCACAAGTATCAGTTCATTACCAAGTGTTGTTTTTTTAATCTTTCACTAATACTAAGAAAATAAAAATATCAATATATTATTTGCACACTTTTCTTTCATTTCCTAAACCTGAAATTAGCAGATAATCATTTAGCAGATGCTTTGATCCAAAGTGGCAGTGAATATCCGTGAGACGCAGGTAGCGGTTAGGGCACACAATCCTGAGTTTTATTTTACCTTTACTTTACCAGGGAAAATAATACATACAAAAGCAATAACTACTTAAAAGTACTTAAAATAAAACCAATCACAACCAACATCATACAGACTCTCAATGGCAATTCTAAATTGAGTAAGATATTCCCAGAACACATACTGTACCTCTTTGTGGCATCTGCTAGCAGTGGTGAGGTAATGGCGTATGTAAGTAAATATATGCTCCATTGATGGCTAATCCATATGTCATCCACCAGATGTACTGATAATACAATGGTGGTGTGTGTGTGTGTGTGTGTGTGCGTGTGTGTGCGGGCATGTGGGTGGGTTTGTGCAGATCACAGGCATGTCCAAAGAAAAAAGTTAGTTTCAGAATATTTGAATTATTTTGAATAATTCTGAAATTAAAAATAATTGTTGAACTCAGTTAAAGCATTGAAGTGTGTATGTGCGTGTGTGTGTGTGTGTGTGTGCGCGCCCGCCTGGAGCTGGCGGTGGGTGAAGCATCACAATAACCGGCTGTTTAGCAGTAGGGCCCTCCAAAGCAGTTACTAAAACACTTGTACGTACAATCTCACACATCTGTATTTGTATGGCTTATTGCGCAAACAACTGTTCAGGCTGACTGGAGGGCCCTTCTTAAAATGCAGCAGAGACAGAAATCTCCCCCATCCTAATTAGATTTGGTTTCTGTAGCGGTGCCCGCAACCCTTTTTATGTTGTACCGGGTAATGCCATCTGCTTCCTAATTTGGGCAAAGGAAGTGAAAGGAAGTGATTGTGTTGCCCTGGTAATGACTGCTGTGAGCCTGGGGGAAGCTGGTATTGCGGTGGAATCTCCTTAAATACCCCCCCCGGCGCTCAATCTCGTCCAATATGCCGGAAAGAGCATCCCGCATCCCGAGCTATTTAAGTTCGATCCGCCTCCATTTAGTTTCTTGTTCACGTCACCTACTTTATCCTGACTTAGGGCTCCCGCCTATTGATTACAGACTTAATGAAGCTTTACGAATGCAGAACACTGCAGCAGAATTCAAACCAAGCTTGTGTTGGAGGTTCATTTTAACAGATAATAGTGCCTTGCAGACGTCATGTTAGCGTACATGAAGGAAACACAGCCTACAATAAATCCTTGCAAACTGCAGCACGCTATCTATTCTAGACACAATGAGTCAGGGTTAATCACGGGTGATCCCCGCACCCATGACATTAAGACAGAGATATATTAGACTTGTAATTAAAGCTCTTCTGACTAAAGCTTCCTGTGCGAAATAAATGCAGGATTGGAATAAACCATTGAGAGTTCTCATCAAACACCAAGGGGTAGCTTAAAAACAGTATGAGATCCCTTAATGTATACTGGAAAGTCAACCTGCCAGTAACATTTTGACAGGGAGGGTCGAGAGAGAAAGATGTTGGGAAAAGATGACAAAGACTGGAGAATGAAGAATGCATGGATGTGTGATCTAACTGGAGACTTGTTGCTTTTCCTGGACTTTGCATTGACGTACAGAGGAACCTGGAACTGTATAGCACCCGGGTCAGTTTTCACCAGGCCATCTCATCTCCCCCTTATGTAACATGGGTCCAAGAGCCCAACAGTGTTCTGGCTAGATTTGGAAGTTGGAGTTTGGAGTTAGATTTCTTTCAACATACTTCATGACAACTGCGAGCCGCCGTGAGTTATGTGTGTGCTTTTATACACAGTAGCTGCCTGTAGAATTGCCTGTCTGTAAACTAATAGGCTATCAACAAGTTGACACATGCTGGGCAGCCTACTGTTTATATGCCTTTCTCTGCATCTCAGAGATTTTTGTGGAGCTTTGCAGCCCAGAAGAGATATATGCAGGAACATCTTAATTGCTTTAGAGGAACAGCTAAACTGCAGGAGCAGAGAGACTTTGACGGAAGCAACGCTCTTTTAAAATGCAAATGAGGGTCTGTCTGAGATTTCGGTTTCACATGAGGCAGGAGAGCTTTGGCTGCCGGCTGGCCAGGCAGACTCACAACATTGAACAAAATACACAACCACATTTGAACTGTTTACCTGTTAAGTTAAAAAGTGAAAGAGGAAACCCAAAAGTCATAGTGCTTTTGATATATTGGCCGCAAGAGACCGTAAATGTTCTCTCTGAAAGAATTAAGGTAGCAAATTTAACATAATATCAAACAAATTCACATAAATTGTGACCTGTTTCTCTTTTCCATTAACCTCATTCTCTCAAAATGGTCTTCTTTTATCTGTTTCTTTTACACTTTCTTGCTTTCATTAGTATTTTTGTAAAGCACCGTGAACAGAAAAACTGCATAATCCTTTCAGATCAGAAAAGTATTTTTTAACCAGCCTGCTAAGATATGGCTACATTCAATATACTGGAGCATCTTTCATATATTCTTCTAGAGGTAGAACGAGTTCCTCTTTGAAGTTTAATTTCATTTCAACTTTAGTAAATAGATTTTCCTGTGTTGAGCGATTTGTGTATTTACATACAGTGGACGTGTGTGTTGACAGTGTGTGTTTGTGCAGTATATCTGATGTACAGTATGAGTGTGAATTGTCCTGCATAACCAGCAGACTATTATTCTCAGTCATGTCCGTGTGTGTGTGTGTGTGTGTGTGTGTGCGCGTGCGTGTGTGTGTGTGTGTGTGTGTGTGTGTGTGTGTGTGTGTGTGTGTGTGTGTGTGTGTGTGTGTGTGTGTGTGCGCGCGCGCGTGTGTGTGTGTGTGTGTGTGTGTGTGTGTGTGAGTGTGAGAGAGACACTGGATTGGAACACACACTTAATGTATGGCAAGATTCAAATTCACTATATTGACTCCAGAAAACACAGGAATACATCTAAAATAGACTCAGTAAGGAGGAAGTTGTGCTGTAAGCTAATGAAATATACTGTGATTGAATGTTTCAGGTTATATCATCTGGGCAAAGCTCTGATGCCATTTACAGTCACAGCCCATACCAAATGCTGGTTACCCTGACAGATGTTTAGACTGAAATATAGCAGATGTTCTTTATTCCCAGAGCACAATGCATCTTTCAACCTGTTTACAAGATGATACAATTTCATACAACTTACACAGAGAAACCTTCTGGGCAGTGTAATTATAGTAGACACAGTAGTAAAGTTAACTAAAACTTCTGTCTGCTCACCCCTCCTCCTTCTCTCTCTCTCTCTTCAACCATCATTCTGAGAAGTGAACAGTGGGCAATGATACTGTTGAACAGCGAGCAGTACAGCTCTCCAGGGCCACTATTAATATTTAACAAATGTTCAGCAGTTGGTGAAAGAACTCAAAGTTCACCCAGTGTATAAAAGAGAAACACACACTGTACACACACACACACAAACATTTCTGTCAATGCAGACTGAAGCATAGTGTTACACCTGAGAGATAGTGTTATTTTACATTGACTATGTTTTTCTATTGTTGTCTTACACACAGATGGAGAACTTGCCTCCAATGCACATGCATTGTTGCACTAAGAAAACATTCAAATCAACAATTAGATAAATAAAAGCATTGCTTTCGCATAGTTAGTACATTTGTGCATTCTGAGTTATAGACAGCAGACGTATAATGTATTGGAGTCCTAGAGGCTGCATTTGAAGGTGGGACAGGGAAAAGGGATCATATGATTTCTGACTGACCCCAGGTTTTACAAAATACTTGGATAAAGCAGTATGAAGCACTTGGTTGTCACAAACATGGATTGCCACTGCTATACTATATACCTGGTCTTTGCATGTCCTCCCTTTTTGACCACATCCTGGCTCTCAAAAGACTCTCTCTCAAGAGTGGAGCCGATGATTACCACTAAGGCTCTGCAGTCAGGGGCGTCTAATTAGTAAATATGTCGTCCGTCTTCATGAACAGAGAGCAACAAGATATTGATCAATTTCAACTTATCCTTCCTGAATCAAATAATACAACATGTCTGTAGCACATGAGGAAGGGAAAAGAAAGGATTAATGAACCAAACAATCACCCCTGAATTGATTTATCAGTGATAAACAGTGACTGAATGTGTCTAGCTCACTTATGATTTTCATCATCTCTCATCGTCCTGGGACCACTTGCCCCACTAGTAACTTCATTAATAGTGCATGCTCCTACCAGTGGCCATTGATTGACCACTTCAGTCCCACTACACAGCATCAATGATAATATCATCACAACTTTGAACACATACTAGTTTTTGTTCCCGTGTCTGATTCATTTATTACAGTAATGGTTATGGGAGAATGGATTAACTGGTATTTTTATATTTAAGTGTTATTTAACATTTTAATTCTACACTAATATACATTATTATACCCTTAAAATTCAGTTTCGCATTCAGTTCAGCGTTAGAATTTTTATTTAATGATGGCTTTACATTTGGTTCACAAACGCCTTACCAGGTAAACATAACATTCACATACTGTATGTAAGCAGGTTTGTCAAGTAGACAATATTTGTGTGTGTAGCTAGGGGTAAGCAGTGGCACTCATCACAGCAATTAGCAGTGTTTGAAACAGGCAGGCAACTGTACATCCAAGCGGAGCAGAAAAATACTTTCAGGTTCGCCAAACAAATGCGCCAATCTCCACAATGAGGGACAGTGAACTTTTCTAACATTGGATGGGAGGATTGGAGAAAAAATATGGCGGTGTCTACACCAATGTGTCTTGGGAACCTATAACCTAAAGTATTATCCTGTCAGTACTAGTACATCAGAGAAAAGTGAACGTATGAGACATTTCATCAGGAAAATCTAAGAGTAAACAAATAATCTTCACAGACACAAAATGTGCAATATGTACTAAAGATGTAGAAAACCAGTGCAGAAAATGACAGTTTAAAAAGGTCCTCAGATTAAAAGATATGTTGGTGAGTGATTAGTTATATTTTAGTAAGTCTACCAATGGTATGAGCTTTCATTTCAAGACATGAAATACAAAGGGAATAATTATTAATTTGAACTAATTTAGTGTCAGTGTATGCTAGGACAAGGACAAAATACAGCAATTCTCTAAATAGAGGACCTGTTCTGTCTGTGAAGTTTCACAGCTATGGTGTTAACATTTATATATGAAAATAGATTTGAAACTAGTGAACGGTATAATTGGGTCTACTGTATGCTTTTTCATTATGACTGTAAGTCAACAGTAAAAAATGTTTGCCCCACGTTAGCCCGTAAAAGTGTGGATTGGCGTATAGGGAAAGTAAGATGGCAGCTCCTGTTGCTCACAGAACTGAAAGTGAGATGTACAGTATGTTTGTATGTATGTGTGTGTATATATATATATATATAGAGTGCAGGGATAATTTAGTGAGGGAACCCATTTCCCATTTTGCTACCAGTAAATGGTGCATTTTCAGAGCTCATATGGGGCCTTCACATTTTGTCACCGCTGGTTCTGACATCTTGGGAAACGTAATGGAGGAGTTTAGAAGCCCCCCTCCCCAACCACCACCACCCACCTCTAGAAATGTAATCAAAATTGTGCCAGAGGATTTACACACATCACACATCTACACGTTACAGCTTACTGGCAAGCTGCGTGCGGAAGGGGAACGCAAACGTTTTGCTAGCCAAACACCACGGCGAGATAACGGGACGCCGAGTCTCAGAGGCTAATGTAAAACACAACAGCATGTGACAAGATGGGCTTTGAGGAGCTAGCTACATAACCCTAATGGTGGGCATGCAAGCTACCTGCAGTGCTGTGCCAAGAAATAAACACACGCACACACACACACGGACACACCCTACTGCTAGCAGCTATATCTGTGGCTCTCTTCTGAGCGGTCTTCATTATGTCACGGCAGCGACAGAAGGTCTCCGCGGACAGATCCATTACAGCCCGTGCGCATGGGTGTTGGGGGATATCTTGCCCCCATACTTCAAGCTGTGGGTGCGCGAGGAAGTGATAAAGACATCAGATGTTCCGCCCTTCATCTACAGTCAGATGGCCTCATTTGTCTTTACAGCATGCCACAGAGGATGGGGCCGTCGAGCCCTGGGGACACCTAACATTAGGATAATGTGTAGCTATTTCTGTAAGTATATAGTATTTGCTTCACTCTGGGCTGATGGGAGAGAGATGTAGAGAGACAGATAGAGAGAGAGAGTGCGCAACAAGCTAACTAAACACATCAGAAAGGGAGCCTCAACACTCATTAAAATGCTTAAAATGCATTCTTAAAAACAACCCTGAAAGGCTAACAAATCTTTTTAAACCCTCTGTGCCTCTAGTATATATATA
>JAODUG010018295.1:0-7500 GCA_027564795.1 Aphredoderus sayanus
AGATAGATTTCTCATCATGTTATAATGTACAGTATGTATATGCTACACTTCTGCATAAACATTGATAGCAATGTCTCATTGTACACACGCACACACAAACGCACAGTCGGAACACGCGCACAGTCACACTCTGCTTATCAAGATTGTGAAGGTCCTTTGATGGTTACTTGAACTTCCATTTCATATCTCCGTATTTTTACTATTGCCTGCCATTACTATTACAGTTCAGCTGTGTGTCTGTCGCGTGGTACTGCTCAAGACCTTCTATGTTTGCTCTGATGTACACTTTTGATCAGGATGCAGCTGTTAGAGAGGCCATGAGTGTGTGTTTGTGTGTACGGTATGTGCGGCACCCTCATGCACGCAAACTCGCGTGCACACACACACACACACACACACACACACACACACACACACACACACACACACGCACACAGCTGCTTCAAGTTAACAGGGACCTGGAAGAAGTGTGCTTCATTTGAGAAAGGGTACCTCCCTCTCTCTTCCTCCCTTCCCTCATTTGTCGCTCTCTTTTAAACCAAAACATCCCCTTGTGCACCGTTAACTCGCACGGCCGTTGAGTCAGCTGACAGGTCTGGAGGGGGGCCAGAGGAAACTCTATCCCCAGATGCAGCCCCATTGCTGGGCCTCCACACTCTGGGGTTCCCCTCATGAGCTCCGCCCTGGTTCTCAGTGCCGGAGTTTGGGCTGGGTTGTCAGACAGACCTGCTTAACCGGGTTATTTAGAAGGCTATTCTACCTTCTCCTAGAAGTGCCCTCCCTCTTCTGTGTATGCCAGAGCTCTGTTGTGCAGGAGAGAGATGGGAGATTATGGTACGCGTTAGGACCCAACCCACACAGCAGTGTTAATGCTCTTTATTTTAGTGTTCTCTCTAGAATTTACTTGTCAGGTGAAATATTATAGTTAAAACACCTTAACATAGTGTTTTGTTTGGTGTCTGAATCGGGAGCCCCCAGAATAAGACATGTTTGGGTTTGGCGGCCAATGTTGCTTGGTCTAGTGAGTTACCTTTGACCCTGTCTGGACTAAAGTTGTCATTTCATGTCTGGTTCCTCTCCACCAGTCTGCTGTTTCAACCCTGAAACATCTCATCCTTCAACAACAACATCAGCTCTCCTTTTAGGGCCTACAGTGTGAGAAGACGGCCTGAACTTAGTCCAGTGGTTGTCAGAATGCTGAACAGCCTGACCATTCCATGTTCCAACACTTATTTCTCATCCCAGTTCCTTTTATGAACCTTGGAGTCTTCCATTGTGTCAACTGGACTGTTTTGTGTCATGTAGTCCTGGGGTAGTCTTGAGCCAAATGCACAAATTTCATTGGTCCACTATGGGGAGAAGAAAGCAGCAGAGTGATTAGTGGGAGGTAAACATTCTGCGGTCCTCCTTGGTTCATGGGAAAGAGAGAACCTATTTAACTGAATAGGAATCTCTAGCCAATGTAATTGATTGCATTTTAAGTGAGAGCAGCACAAACATACAATAATATGGGTGCATGGAAAAGGTATGAACTACAGCCTTAGCTTGTAAAGAAAAGCCTTTTAGACTAACTAACATTAACCAGCTAATTCACATTTCCCTCCACGCACAATGTCAAACTTGTGTTAAGGGTGTGTAACTGTTTTGTGTGTGTGTGTGTGTGTGTGTGTGTGTGTGAGAGAGAGATTGTGTGCATGTCCTAAACCCTCAAGCCATCTCTGTCAGTGTTGTCAAATGCACAACTGGGTTTCTCAGCTTTGATGGCCATTTAGGGACATGGCCTGGCAATTCCCTCTACATGTACATACATGTACACAAATACACACACGCACATACACACACGCTGTCACACACACAAAAACAGTCCATCTCCGATCCTGGTGACAGATGGAATTAGCAGTAATTATGTGGTCGTTAACTTCAGCCAGTTCTGTAATCCCTCTAATGCCCCAACACTGTTGTGTTGTGTGCTGAATGTATGTGTGTGTGTGTGTGTATGTTGGTCAGTGACTAGAAAAGACTGCCTGAGTGGCCACAATATTTTGTTTCTCACCACTGAACCGGGAAGAAGAGTAAATACTAAAAACGGTAAAAGAGGATATGAATTCCCCTGTTCAGTGTTTACCTTCACCTTACCTATCCCCAGGGTGTCCTGGTGTTAAATTGTATTCTGTTAATGATCTACTACAGGCATTCAGTACTGTTAAACAGCAAATCCTGTCTTATGTATTTAAGGTCATTTGACAGATAAGTAACCCTAACCCTCACTTAAATGTTTATTTTTTGCTCAGATCTGTGAACAAACCTTTGTAAGAACACCATAGATTGTGCCACTTTTAAATGACAACGTACAGACCCATTGAATACATCAAACCTGTGAACTGAATAGTTAACAGTGATATGATTGCCTATGAGACATACCAAATCTGATACTGTCGCTCCCACTGACTCCGTCACAGAACTTTCCACATGTGGGCAAATAATGTTCCACAAAACAGATGTATATAGCATGCTTACCTCCCGGGAGCACCAGGTGGCTGATACTGCAGTTGAAATGACATTTAATATTAACCATACTATGTATGTATTATGGCCATTGTGTGCCTATGTGGTATGCATACAGTACGTTTCCATAAGCTGCGGTTGGAAAATCTTTCTCTACATATCCCTAGATGGTCCTGGCTACATTATACTGTACAGCAGCATACACAAATGTCTGGCTTTAAAATAAATCAATGAAAACGATCTCAAATAGAACATACGCAGTATTTATAGCAACATATAGTAATATGTCCCCATTATATGCATTGTCTTCCCCATGCGTTCACTGTGCCTGCTCTCCCCCTGACATTTTGACAAGTGTCAAGACAATCTGCTCTGAATATAAGCCACCAAGGTGGTGCACAGGCCCATGGGCGTGCACGTGCGTGTGTGTGTGTCCCAGTGATAAGCCAGTGAATGGGTCCAGGTCCCATATTGTTAGCCATCTGTGCACACCGGCCACAATCAGTCTCTCTTTAAGTCTTATCAGATAAATGTGTAAGCTGTGTGTAACATGGACAATCGATGATTAGGCATGTGAGCACATGGATGAGGTTATGTTTCACAGCTGCATCATGATGTATTTAAGATATCATTTAACCTTTTCTTTGACAGCACACTGTCCTCAAAATATACTGTACAAGCCTGTGAGGCAGTTACTGTGGCCAACTGTTATAGCGCTTTATGGCAGCAATGGGTGTGGCTGGTCACACTGCTCTCCATTACAAATGAACGGTGCCGTGTTTATGCATGCGCGCGTGTGTGTGTGTGTGTGTGTGTGTGTGTGTGTGTGTATTTGTATGTTCATCTTTATCATTGTGTATGTGAGCATCTGCGTAAAATGTAGCCTTTTCCTCAAATCTTGTATTGACTTAGGGATGACTCATCCTCGGGTGTGTAAATAGACGGCCACCATGTGTTTTGTGGGGTTTTTCAATTCTGTTTTTTTAAAGGGAATATGTGGTGAGGCAAAGCGAGCAGACAGGGCCGGACAGTGAGGTTTATAGCTGGTAATAGATGTGGTCACTGGCTGTCTTTTTTATCTTTTAAATATTAATAATAATAGCGATGAGCCTCTTAGCTCATTTTACAGTAATTTTCATGCTGTCATCCTTTTTATTAATGTCTTATAATAATCCTTGATCACTGACCACTGATTTTACGTGGAATCATTGTTTCCATTTGAGTTGTGGCTGGCGATACAGTCTGTTTTAGAGGGTTTATTGTTGGGAATATAGTGGTGGCTCCTCATTATTTCACTGACCTGTGAAACGCAGGTCCCCTGCTGGTCATGGGTTTGAGGTGTGTGCTCACAAATACACACATATACACACACACATACAACCACACAGACTAATAGACACTCACCTACATGCACACACTGCTCATTCTGTTTAAATTCCGACTTTTGCAGTCTTGCACAGCCAGCCGGAAGGTTTTAAGGTATAATCTCATGAATCTAGCAATTTTTAATACATTCCCATTAGTGCCTACGACAAAATGCCAGCCTGGCACTGCCCAACTTTCCATTTGCCTGAAAAGGCATCACAAGAAGCCATATGATTTAGCCATTCTGGGTTCTTGCATGTGATGCCGGGGGATTTTAATAGCAATGGAAAGTTCCTGTCCACTTCAGGACCGCAGAGACACTTTCCATCCATTTACACATGTGGGATAGATGGTCCAAATATCACTCTGGATAGCACATGTCTAACCCCATGGATGTCTGTGGAATGGGACTCTGAAAGATGCAACGTTGTGCAATTTGAACAAACACAAAGCTTTGCGCTTCACTTTGTTTTTGTATCATATCTCCCTTATTGCTCTTTTCCCCTCCACAAACCTTCACAAGCCAATACATCGGTGTATCCTCTCCCGCTGTGTCTGCGTTCTGTATCACCCTTATCTAGTCAAACACAGACCTAATTGTAACTTCCTGCTATGTCCTGATTGGACAGATAGAAGTAAATATCTAAAGCTATTCTCTCTTGTTTCGGAGGAATACTGTATTGTACACTGCGCATCCCATTTAACAGTTTAATCAATCAGTTGTTTAGTTGCAGATTTAACAGCCTTTGTTCTGTATGGGATATTGATCTGGTGTTTAGTTGATTGGTGGCATTGCTCACTAAAATCCTGTGAGTGGCAATACATCTAACAGTTTACACCAATAGGTGTATGTCTATCTTCAATAGCAGATTTTTATAGGAAAAGTCAGTATTATACCTTCCCCCAAAGCTGAAGTGCAGACATGTTATATTATGCTGGCCTTCATACAGTTGGCTTAAAGTTAGCTTAAAGGAAATAGCCTTATC
Source organism: Aphredoderus sayanus (assembly GCA_027564795.1). Taxonomy (NCBI): domain Eukaryota; kingdom Metazoa; phylum Chordata; class Actinopteri; order Percopsiformes; family Aphredoderidae; genus Aphredoderus; species Aphredoderus sayanus. The sequence continues at coordinate 4,857 of JAODUG010018295.1, forward strand.
AACAAATCAGTCTGCTCTTTAGGACTGGCAGGACTCCAACTCCCAGCAAGCACTGCTCTGTCAACCTACAGGCAAAGCTGCTTTGTTTCCACAACGTTTCTCTGTCTGGGTCTCCTGTGTCACTTTATCTCTTTTTTCAGTATCACACTGTCAGTTAGATTAGACTAAGAGGTGGAGAGGAAAATACAGGCTAGCTGTAAGGAGGAGGATTGAGGAAAGAAAGGAGAGGAGGTGAGCTTAGAGAAGAGGGATATCAGACAAAGAAAATAGACTAGATACTAGAAAAAGAGAAGTGGGAATGGGAGGGGAAAGAGCCAGTGAGTGGATAATACAGAGCTCTTAATAAGCCACAGAAAAGACCATTCATCAGATCAAATCAGAGCAATTATCTCTATAGTCTGAATAGTGGAGCAACACAGAGAGAGGCCTATTAACAGGAGCTGGTATCTATTGTACACCCCACTGTTAGGGTTCAATGTGTGCGAGTGTGTGTGTGATTCTCTCTACAGTCTGAGGGACAAAGAAATTGTGGCTGTAAAATAAATGTCACATGTGTATTTTATTATTATTGTTTATTACTGTTGAAGGAAAAACACTCGACATGTTGTTTTTTTCCTATATATTTTTGCTATTTGGAGTCAACGTTTTTATGGTGCCCTGCCTCTTTGGCAAAATGTTTTAGCCATAAGAACAGTTATGTTGACTTAAGTGGAGCTGTAATAGGAAATAATTTGTCTGCAATGAGCCAGAACTAGACTTGGACTGGAGGCCATGGGGTGGATTTGTGGCACACGCCTTCTTTTCTGTAGGGCACTGCATTCTGTGTGTGGTAAACACATTTGAGCCCCAGGCCATGCTGCGATGAGGGATGAGTTTAATCAAAACACCTCAGATGAATTGACATTTATCGTGGGCTAAATCAGATCACTATTGATATTAATTTCCCTCATTGAGTTATCACAGCATAGAATACAATTCTTCAGTGTCACTGCCCTTTCCTCCAGCTGAGTGCTTTTATGTCTGACATTCACACAGGTCACAAAAGACCATTGAAATGATAGATGTACTGTATAGAAGTGGCTGATGGCTAAATTCACCTGATTGTTATTTACATCAATACCCAATTCACCCAATATAAATCATAATGTTTACATTCAAACAGTGACAGTACTGAATCTTGTAGTTTAGTTATATTCTCAAAGCGCACTGTGATTTGAAGTGTAACTGATCAGTGATTAACCTGCTGCAGTATGGTGGTGTGTTGGGGAGGGATTGAGGCTGGGCCACTAAAATGAATTAAAGTGTGACAGGGAAGTGGTTTGAGTGAAATGAATGGAGACACTGGGTGATTATGGGAAAGAGAGTAATGTGAATGTATGAGTAGCTAATATTAGCCTGCAACAGTGTCTGCAGCTGGGATCAAGACAGAGTAAGAGACCGGGAGAGAGGGATGAGTACGAATGACAATACATGATAAAGAGAGATGTCTGCAGCTACGTCTGGGGGTGTGGTGGAGGGGGAGAGGAGACAAGGAAATGAATCTTGTCACCCCCTCTCCTCTCTTTTCCCACCCATTCCTTTTCATTTAATCCTCTCTTTCCTGATCACCCACTTAGCCCTTACATTTCCTCTACACACGTTTAGTATATGGCTCTCACAGGTGTGTATAGGGGGAGAAATAGAGAGCAATGAAAGCCACTCAACACCTGGGTGTAAGAGAAAGCTTTTATAACATTGGTTTCAGCCACAAACAAGTAGGTCATTCCAGACACAAACTGAGGAGGGTACATTTAATCCTGTTTAACTGTCTTGGTTTTAAAGGGAGTTTCAGATATTTTTGCACTACTTTTGTGAGGTGGGAAAGGGTGGGAGGCCCACTGCTCTCAGTTTCTATGTACTTTAATCTCAATTTTCCAATTACATACCGTATAAATTATGTTTTAAAAAGGTGAATGACACCGATTGATTTGCTTTATTTCTCATGGAAATGGCATTAAATGTAACATTGTGGTCTATGGCTAGATGCAAGGCTCAATGGTAATAAATAAAGGTTTATGCCAATCGAACTCAGATTTTAAGATGGAAGCTTAATAACTAGGGCTATGCAGGAAGTAACATTATCACACAGCCTAAAGTGCCTTGCACTTTTACTGGCACCAATGGCTGCTCATTGCTGCTGTCCTATTCACTTGGTCTGTGAGGCGTCTTGTTGTCTCATCTGAACAACTTGTTTGTTCTTAGCCTGATGGATAAGTCCATTATTATTTGTACGTCAAGTTCAATAAGTGCTGTATAGTATATCATTAGACTCTTCTCTCTTATTATTCAATAATCAATTTCTAGGAACAACTCATTCGAAAACATGTTTTTTTATTTCTCTCTATCTCTTATTGTCTGTCTTATCTGCAGCTGTTGAGATGGTGCTGTTGGCCATGTCTTAGCCTTGACTGACCCATTCTCTTTGTTGTGCCTCCCCCTTCCCTCCAACTTGGTCACTCACAGATTCAGTTGTTTTCCTCTTCTCACCACTCGTTTGAATTATTCAGCAGACAGAGAATTAGCATTTACACAAGCAGATGAATGACAATGACTAGCAGAACATGGGGAGTGAGAGGGGCTGTGCTTAAACTGTATGAACTTGGCG
>JAODUG010018295.1:12500-22309 GCA_027564795.1 Aphredoderus sayanus
GTGAAGTACTGTACTGTGTGCGTCAGGGTGCTTTTGTTATTTATTTTGTTATGGAGGTGGACAATATAAATCTGCCATCCGCCCCAGTCAAGCTGCCACACAGTTTAGGATTGAAATGAATCAGCAGATGAAGAGAAGTGAAAGCAGACTGTAAGAAGCGTTCACAGCTGAGGACCCGAAAGTCACGGACAGTTAAATGACACACAGCCACTGTAGGGAATGCATGGCGGGTTTTGGTAGCCCAAATATATTTGTTGTTGAGGCTTGTGTGTATACCCTCACTGTGTATGTGTGTGTGTGTGTGTGGTTCTGGCAGTAGCAGCCATTGTGGTAGAGTGAGTGTGAGACCCCGGGAGAAGCAATTTCTGTGACAGTCAAGGTGTTCATCATTCTGTCAGCGCTGCGTAACTCCATGCAATGCATGTGGTCCTCTCTCTCTCTCCCTCCCTATCGTCCTCTCTCTCTTGCTCCCTATCTCTCTCTCTCGTTCTCTCTATGCACACACTCTCACACGCTAATGTACAGATGTTGTGTGCACAGGCACACACACACACACGTTCACTATATATCTGATGCTCAATGAGAGATGGTGTCAGCACAGTCTGGGGAGTGGACGAGTGGAGGAAGGGGTCCTGCCCCATCCTGCGGGGAGACCACTGGGAATGACGGGCGGGACTATGAGGCCACAAGGGAGACATGAAAAGATGAACAGCATCCCTGCTGACAGACCTGACCTCTCTATGTGTGTGTGTGTGTGTGTGTGCGTGCCCAAGTAAATGTTTGAACGACTCTGCAAAAAGCATCTTCGTTCCATAACCTCGTCTTTCCATGAACCTCCCGCCTCCCCGCTACCGCAGAGAGATGTGTCCTTTTTCCCTGAAGGGAGCAACAGGAATCTGGTGCGATTCCGTCTGGCTTGCTGTCTGTTTTTCTTTTTCTCTTTTTCTGTCTATGTGTCATATTGTGTGTGTGTGCAAAGGCTGACTGAGCTCCTCCATCTGCACTACTCTAATAAATCAGATCTCATTTATGACTTCAGAATCATCACAGTCACTTACACACCCTAGAAGAAAAGGTTTGTGTGTGTGTGTGTGTGTGTGTGTGTTTCCTCACAGCCAGTTGTGTCCATATCACTAATGTTTTCAGAGCTGTGCCACACCACAGTTATATTACACTGACTATATGAAATGATGTAAACCCAATTTTCACATTTACTAAAGTGCTTCGTGTGTGTGTTGCCGGTGTCACATTCCTATAAGATCCGATCACTATGAGCTGGGCGTGTGTAGAGTATGTGTGTGGCATGTGTCTGTGAGCGTCTCCGTCTGTGTGTGTGTGTGTGTGTGTGTGTGTGTGTGTGTGTGTCTTGTGGGTTTATAAATACTTCTAAGTGACTCCAGATGTCCCATAGGCAGCAGGCTGGTGGGTCTTGTACAACAGCAGCTCTTTGACTGTGTTAATGCCTTGTATATAAACCTTACTATAACAACTCCCATTAGATGCATATTAAGCGCCTGGCTAGGGTGTGTTAGGGCGATGCAGACAGGCCACATGTGTATAATAGACCCCTTAAGATATGTTTGCCCCATAATACCTCCCAAACGAGTCTAATTAATTTGTCAAGTGGGAAATTGGGCAAATGGTTGAAATAATTTAATAAGGTTCCATCAACCTTCAAGTCTCAAAACACACACCTGACTCCACCCTCTCTCGGGAAAGGGTGTTTAAAGGGTGGAGAATTTAAGCTGCAGTTGCGTTGCATTCGGCTCTGTGCCCAAAGGCCCAGTGTGAGTGGGAACACTGGTTTTCCACAGCCATACGTTAATCACAGCACTCAACAGCTGTGACACACACATGCTTCCTGGAAGGCCGAGGAAGTATATTTGAGATGTATGGGATGGAAAAGAGCAGTAAGTGCATTGCAGAGCAGTGTGTGTCTGTGTGTGATTATGAGGCTGTCTGTGTGTAGTCTGAACTGTACTTCTGACTTCACTGACTTGCTGTCTGTGCTGGAGTTTATCAGCAAACACACATACCCTTTAGGTGTCAGTACAGATATGTTATCACCACTTCCTCTTAAAGGCTTGGTTAGGCTCACTTCCTGTTTAAATAACCAGCTGGTCCACATCCTAAAATACTTCACATTTCTTCTATTTAATTGTTTACTATTTTGCTTTTGTTGTTGTTTACGTTCTCATTATTTGTTTCTCTCTCTCTCTCTCTCTCTCTCTCTCTCTCTCTCTCTCTCTCAGGTACAGTAAAGTCAGACACTAGGTCGGTGGATAAGTCCCGGCTGGCTGTGAAGGCATCAGGTCTACAGCGGTCTTCTTCAGATGCCGGCAAAGACCCCCGCAACGGCACCACCCCTGGTGCGTCCGAGCAGCGCAAGCCCCCGTCAGGCCTGGTCCGGCCCTCGACTGGTGGGAACTTTGGCTTCAAGAAGCCCCCGGTGGCCTCCAGCAACGGCACCTCGAGCCACCCCGGCGCGGCGTCCGTTGCCACGGCGACGGCGGGGAAGGCATCGAAGACCTCCGGCATCCCGGTGAAACCGGCAGGCGGGGGCGGCGTAGGGGGGCGTAAGACGAGCCTGGACGTGCCCTGCGGCGACCAGAGCGGGTTCCTGTCCGCCAACGCCAGGGGCTCCCTGCAGTACCGCTCCCTGCCTCGGCCCGCCAAGACCAGTACCCTGACGCTGACCCGTCCCAGCTCCGCCCGCCCCGTCAGCACCACCATGGACACCGGCGGCGGGCTGGTCAAACCCTCCGCCCAGGGCTCCAGGCTCAAGGAGCCCAGCTCGGGGGTCCTCGGGGGCGGACTGTGCAAGGCGGCGGGGCGCGGCATCCCCAGCCCCGGTCCTGTCAACCAGACGGACAGGGAGAAGGAGAAGGAGAGAGCCAAGGCTAAAGCGGTGGGCTCTGACTCGGAGTGTGGGGGCTCTCTTAAAGGCAGCCCCGCCCAGACCCCCTCAGAAAGCGGAGGGAAGCTTCAGGGGTTACGGCCTCCCAGCATTTGCAAGGGCTCTGATTTGCCCTCGCCCAACACACACAGGTATATCACCGCACAGGGCCACAGTTAACATGCGGTACAGCTAGCTGTCATCTAACACTCATATTCTACACGTTTCTATAAGTCTGTGTTTGTATTTAAACCTCCCTCCTCCCCACTGTTTAGGTCATTGGGAGTGCGCAGCCTGGGTAAGCCCCTGTCCATGGCCCAGCTCGACAAGATGAACTCCAACAGCCTTGAGGTGGGGATGGGCATCCAGGAGCCCCTGCCCCCCAAGATCCCTCCCTATTCGAAGCTGCAGGACCTGGTCAGCTCGGCAGGCAGCTCCCCGAGCCCGTGCCTGACGCCCAGCCCCGCCCCCACGCTCAACGTCAACTCCTCTGCCTTCTCGGGCCCCGCGATGGGGCTGGGCCCCAGGCAGGTCTCTTGTCTCGGGGTGGGAGGGAACGCGGCAGGCGTGGGGAACAGCTCTCCGCACCTTTACCCCCGTCTGTCTGGGCTGCACCGTAGCATGGAGTCCCTGTCCCTCCAGATGAGCCTGGCCCCAGAGCCCCAGAGCAGGGAGAAGGACAGCCCTGCCAGGGGCTACACAGGAACAGAGCCTCAAGACAGGGAAAGACTGGAGGACAGAGGCCCCCCGGCCAGCTGGAGCTCTACTAGCAGGTCCTCACTGATTGTCACAGAGAGGTGGGTCCTTTTTGAAATACAAACAAGTTGAAAAAAGAAAAAAAAAAAAAAAAAAAATATATATATATATATATATATATATATACACACACACATATACACATATACATAACCGACCAACCGCCAAGTTGTTCCAGTACTAGGTTATACATTACCATGCCTGACCTGAAGGCTGCTATGTACCTCCACCTCCTGGTCTGATAGCAAACTAGCAGCCAGATGTCCTCCATTGTATAAAAGAGTGGTGAGGCGGTTTGATATCTAATTAATTTAGTTCGACCCAATATATTATAATTTAATATCACATTATCCTCATCTGTCCCCTTTCAAATAAGCTATTCAGTTGGCACAAAATGGCCATTACAATTAAATGTTTAACATGCAATATTGATAATGCTGTTTAAATCCACAGTCTAAAATTAACTGTAAAATGCCTGTAATACCTATAAAAGTAATGTATAAAGATATTTGGACCAAAATAGAAAGTGGTATTTTTAGATATTCGCACTATTTACCATGACGGAGAGGTAGGGGCCATTTTCTATGGGAACACATACGCTAACTTGGCTACTAGGGCATTATTACTACAGGCCTATTATCAGCGCTAAAACAGCCCCGGTGGCTGAAGTTATAATTACTGGCTGACACCAGCTGTCTAGCAGTCTTACTGTGCGTCTTTGTGCCTGCTTCTCTGCTCCTGGGGGCCTAATAACTGCCTATACTCCTGTAAGTAATGACTTTGTTTAATCTCTCTCCTTTCACAGCTGTCAGAGAGACAGAAACACACTGCCAAAGAAAGGCCTGAGGTGAATAGTGACCCACACACATACATTAAACTGTCAGCCAGTGATGTAGCACAGCATGACCCTTTTTACCCCCCATATTCAGAGATCCTATAGATTACTGTTTGATTGACAGACCCTATTTACCATCTTATGTTGCATGAACTTTGTCCTAATTTCTTTTTTTTCTTTTCTTTTTTTTTAACCTTTTATAGTAATGTATTTAGAGTAATAGTAGTCAGCAGTACAGCCTCACATTTGAACAATAAGGCAGTTAGCTTGTTTCACCGCCCCTGTTCTCCTGCTATACAGTTTCAACGGAGCTCCTCAGGGTGAGGAAGAAGGGAAGGAGAGAGGAGAGAGGAGACACTCCCACACTGTCCTCAGTATGACCGACTCTCTCACTCCTCCACTCCTGCCTTCACCTACCTCACTGCCCCGCAGTGCCAGGACAAACATAGGTGGGCACACTGTACACACACACACACACACACACAGTAGCTATCCGTAACACCCTTTAATGGCCCCATATCATTCCAACTCATCATTAAGGCCAGAACGTTCTGCTTTTGTATTTTTTTGTTATATCGTAGGACACATTACACAACACACACCTGGGGCAGTATGGGGTAAATAATAACTGATGTCCATGTCCTCATTTCTTTTTAGATTTTAAATTTCTTTCTTCTATTTATTAACATGCCGTGAACCTGCCTCTCTCTCTTCTCTCAGTATCTCCCAGCCCTGTTGGTGGACCCCCTAGGATGACTCGATCCAACAGCATACCAGTGCACGACGCCTCCCTAGAGCTTTACGGTGCCTCCCCACTGGGCAGCACGCTGTCTCTGGCCGAACGCCCCCGCAGCATGGGAATGGTTCGCTCCGGCTCCTTCCGAGACAGGGACTCCAACGATGAGGGTGAGTCCATTATGCTAAAAGTTGGGGGTGTTATGGACAGGTATTGAAACCTGTTGTATGATCTGCATGTTAATGTTTTGAATTGTTTATCTGTTCTCCAGTTCACGGCTCTGTTCTGTCCCTGGCATCCAACGCCTCGTCCAACTACTCCTCAGTAAGTGTGAGCAGCGTGAAGACACAGGTAGATGCAGAGCTCTGTTAAAGTGTGCTTGTGTGCGCATGTGTGTGCGCATGTGTGTGCGTATGTGTGTGCATGTGTGTGTGTGTGACACTTTCCCTCTCTCCTTCACACTCTCTGTATAGTGTTTAGCTAGGTCTCCTCTCCTCTCCTCTTCTCCCCTCTCCTCTGCTATATTTTGCTCTGCTCTACTCTCTTCTATTCTCTTCTCCTTTCATCTACTCTCCCTTACTTTTCTCTGTCTGATTCTGTCTGTCTCTCTGCTTTTATATCCCTTTCTGCTTCCAAAGGCTGAGGAAAGGATTCAAGGAGAGGTATGTGTGTTCTCTGCCTTCTCCTTATATTCTTCTTTGTCTAATCCAAGTCCCGCCATCCCTAACTCTTGTCCCAGTTTTGTGGATGGTAATGGAAACTGTCCTCCATGTCAATAACTCCATCCAGCCTGACTACTGGTCACTGTTATCAGTCATTTTTTACTGTTGCAGCCTCTGCATAGGCCTAGATGTATAGATTCACGGTGTAATGCTTATTTTTTTCCCCCTAAAGCAAATCCGTAAGCTGAGGAGGGAACTGGAATCCTCCCAAGAGAAAGTGGCTAACCTTACATCGCAGTTGTCAGCAAACGTATGTACTATTTGTGTGTTCAGTTTGGGAATACAAAATTGGGGTGGAATTATGCTATTTGGGTTAAGTTGGTGAGGTTGTGTGTGTTCAGCACTCTGCTGTTGAGCTTTAACTTTAACTTTCAGGCATGGTTAAAGCGGTATTTTTCAGTCTACCTTCCACTCAGTCTCCTCCATTCTTTATTGGTCAGACAAGATCCCCGGGAGTGTTTCCACTCACCTTTCCCACAGAAGAAAGTAGCGAGAGACAGAGAGAAAGAGAGAGATTTATAATTGTCTGCAGTAACTGCTTATTGTGTCATATCCTGCCGTCTCAGCCCTCGCTCTCTTGTCCTGAGCCTGAGTAATGCTAACCTCTGTATGCCACTTAGCCTGTAGCATATAGCACTCTGCCTGTCGTCTCTGTGCACGCGGCTGTTTTGATCGCCCGCTCTCTTTTGCATTGGTTGAAGTGCAGGAGCACCGTGGATGCACTGAGCATGGCATACAGAGCACATCAATCGTGTGTGTGTGTGTGTGTACATGAGAGGCTCCTGGGAGCGTCTCAGTGTTTGACCTTATTATGCGGTGACAGTGGGAGGCAGAGCAGATGCACAGGACAGTGTGATTGCTCTCTGTATTAATAACTGGGCTGTACCAATTATCACACTGTATTAATACAGTGAAGGAGTGGGAGGGTTGGTAATTTCCTTCTCTAGCTCGGGGCTAAAGTGGACATCTGTCTCTTTGTGTGTGTGTGTGTGTGTGTGTGTGTGTGTGTGTGTGTGTGTGCGCGCGTGAGATTGTGTGTCCTTACTCTGGGGATGTCATTTGCTCTACATTTCTTTTGGTAATCAACTCATAATGTAAGGTTATTAATGGCACAGATTAGATTGCACAGGCTTTATTATCAGTGCCCAAGCGACTCTGCCGTTAAAATGGCAGCAGTCCACTTTCATTTACTGTCATAGCACACAGTGCAAGTTTAAAACACAGATTTTCACAATGTCTTTGAACACATTGTTGACTTTGCCGGTATTGTCGCCTATTAATTGTTTAACTAATGTTTTGAATTTTCAACAGGCAAACCTGGTGGCCGCCTTTGAGCAGAGTCTGGCACTGATGACCACCCGTCTACAGAGCCTGTCAGTTAGCCATGAGCAGAAGGTATCAACACCATTGGCTCTGTCACACACACACACACACACACAACTTCTAGCTGCATTCCAGTAGCATAATCCCCCTCTGTTGAACAGTAAGCTAAGAGCAGCTAAGTGTAGAGAAGTGACTTTGATCACAGCCTGAGATGAGGAGCTGAATATGGGTCAGAGGCCCAGGCTGGCTGCTGGAGGGGAACACCTCTCCTCTTAAAGGCTAGTAGACCAGCCTCACCTCAAGCGCAAAGCAGTTCTAAACCCACGAATAAACACACGCGCACACACTGTGTTCCTGCATTCTTCTGTCCTCAGTGTGTGCGTTGATGTGCTTAGGTTGTGATCCCCGAGGCCATGTTCTGTATGTGTGTGTGTGGGTGTTTGAGCGTACACGCGTAGATGCAAGGAGTCTCTCTCTATACTTCATGCCTTGCTGCTCCCAGTGAAAGGCCCATCTTTACAGCGCTCCAGAGGCCAGCCTTTGTGTCTGTGCCAGTGCACTGACCTGTACCAGCTCTGCCTTTAGCTGCATTTTACTGGCCTTGAGAAGATGGGTTAGGCCGCTCCATTTAGCCGTCCACACAGTGAGCATCACAGGAGAGGCCCTTTGTTTCCGGGCCCTTTGTCTTTTTTTAACTGTTCGTACATGGATGTGTAGGGTCTGGCCACAAGAAACTCCTCGTATGCTGTAACTAGTGTTTCATGCGCTCAGTCACCAAGTAGAGTTGAAAGGTATATATTATTTAACAAGCACTGTGCAATGCGTATTAAACTGTGAGGAAGTACATTTGACTGAATATTGACTTTTCATACTTGCATACAAACCTGGGCATGCCCAGCATTGTACTGACACTGTTTTGCTGGGGTCCTTCACTCACAGGTTGTATTGAACGAGAGACTGAACGCTGAATCTGAACTGTGTCTGCAGGACTCAGAGCTACTGGACCTGAGGGAGACCATCGAGACTCTGAAATCCAGGAATGACGAAGCGCAGGCTGTGATTCAGGGTGCACTTAATAACCCTGACACCAAAGGTCAGGAGATGCCTGTCTTCCTGTCTGTGCCTTCTGTATTTCTGTCAGCTGGTCTGGACAGTATATAGCCATCCACAGTAGATTATCAAGGATTTCCAGTGCGCACTACATGCAATGTAGAAACAATACTGGCTCACAATGCTGTGTATCATCACAACACATGACTATGTGACTGTGTGTGTTGTGCTGCAGATCTGCGTATGCAACGTCAGAACTCATGTGAGAGCATCTCCAGTCTCAACAGCCTCACCAGCCTCTCCAGCATTGGTAGCCTGAAGGACCAGGAGGCCAAGAAGAAGAAGAAGAAGAGCTGGGTAAGAATGTACACTAATGTACACACAACCACACACACACACACACAGAGCCTGAGCCGGTGTGTATGCTCAATTAATTTTCATCACATGACCTCAGTGATGATAATAATAGTGATAATAAAAACCACAATGAGAAGGTGTGACCAGTCTTCCCATGTGTTTCATTGTGCTGTTTTAGGTCTATGAGGTGAGTAGAGCGTTCTGTACAGCATGTTGGCCCTTCTAAGATACTCGACTCAAGTCATCTCTGCTGTTTGTCATCCATACTCTCTGATTGGCTACCTAATCTATGTATTTGTTTTGATTGGATGACTGAGGTTCAGTTACAGTGGCAATCAGCAGACATGTGGTTCTTTAACCGAGATCACGCTTGAAAACAGCATCAATGCTTCACTTCCACTTTTAGCAATGGCGGTTCATCTATTCCATCACATCTTCTAACTGAATGATGTGTACTGTATGGCTGTGTACAGTATGGCTGGGTGGAGAGATGTATATAGGAATGAGGCTTTCTATTCTATCCTACAATAATGAATTAATATTATGACCATTCCTCACAATTATTTCCCTGTAAGAACTGCTCACTAACTCCTAATGGTCTTATACACATGCTCTACTTCCACTTATTTACAGGAAATGGAAATTCACATTTTTAGCATGTATAACAAGTATACTATTTATTCCTATTTTTGCTTATTCCTGTTCTTCTCTGTTGTTGCACAGTTGAGGAGCTCCTTCGGAAAGGCCTTCAGCATCAAGAAGGGCTCAAAAACCTACTCGGACATTGAGGAGATCGCCACCCCCGACTCCTCAGCACCCAACTCCCCAAAGATGCTGCATGAGGGGGGAGAGGGAGGGGAGAACCAGCTTCCTTCCCTCTTAACTTCCACAGCCTCCTCTGTGTAAGTGTCTCTACACCCCGGCTCCACTCGCTCCGCTAGCTAATTACAGTAAAGCCTTAAAAATGTCCTTACAAATCTGGTATTTGGCCACCCGGTGGCGCCATCTGATTGTGTTTGATTTTGTGTGTTCTGTAATTGCCATTGCTGTCTGTATATATTTCTTTATTAATTATTTCTTTATGTATGTGTGTTGTTTTATGTGCCTTTTAACCCTCCTGTTGTCCTCGGGTTT